>QJOA01000758.1:1051-29384 GCA_004155915.1 Monosporascus sp. CRB-9-2 | reverse complement strand
TTTACGATATTATATTAGTTAGAAGTAAAATAATTAATTTATAATATTTATTATTATAAAAATATTAAAATAATATTAATAATTACCAATTTTAATTTTATACCAAATATTTATAAGATTTATATAAATAATTAATTAACGATAAAATATTTTTAATATTAAAATAAATTAAATAATTATATACCGAATAAAAATAAAACTTGAATTCGTACGTAACTAAATAAATAAATATTATAATTAAAAGAAATTAAAGAAATTAACCTTTTTAAAAAAGGAAATAATTTACTTAATTACCAAAAACATCCAGATTAAATAACTTGATAAAAAAATTTAACTTTAAATATATTAATTTATACAAAATTATTAAAGAAATTTTAAAAAATAATTACGAATTAAAATTATTATTAAAAATCAAGTTTTATCCAGTTTTTTATATTTCTTTACTTAAATTAATAACAAATACAATCAAAATTAATATAAAACGAAAAAAAGAATTTTAAAAAATATACCGGTTTACGAAAAAAAAAAGTTTTTATATATAAAAATATAACGGATTTATTTAATATTTAATTAAGTAAAAAAATTATTTAAATTCCGAAAATACCTAAATATTTGCGAAAAATCTTACGAATACCTAACGTTTTTTAAGAAATTTTTATTAATAACGTCGGAACCGTTAAAGTTAAAGTTTTGATTTACGTTATCTAACAGTACCCAATCCGTCCCTTTAATATCAAATTAATTAATAAAAAAGGTGGCCTGTACGGATATAACTATCTCGGCTTTTAATTATCTTTATTTCTATTCCAGACGTTTAAATCTTTTTATCGTTTTTATACCTTAAATTCCTTGCCGTAATAATTCGATTTTATGCTGTTCTAATAAATTTTTTTAACTCTATAACCGAGCTAAACGATTAAATATTTTTTTTTAAATATTATTAGATATTAAATAATTTTTTTTCGGTAAAACGTTTTTAAAGTTTTAATTGGTCTTTTTTTTTTATTAACTTTTGATATTTTAATTCCAAAAAAATTAAAAGAATTATAAAAATTAATATATTTGGTATAATAAAAATATTTGCCAAAATTAAAATAAATCTTATAAATTTTGTTTTTAAATTTACAACGAAAATAAAAAAGGTTAAAAAATATATTAAAATTAAAACGGTTAATTCGTTACGATAAAATTAAAATATTATTACGTTTACGACAAAATCGTTATTTTTTAATTCGATTAAATATAATAATTAAGGTATAAAATAAAATAAGAAAAAGGAAAAAGAATTATTTATTAAATAAAACGATAAAGAAATTATCTTTTAAAGGTAAAAATTTAAAACAAAAGGAAATCATATTATAATTTAAGGATTTGGCTTATTATAAAACGGTCGGAAAATATATAAATATTTCCGATAAAAGGTTTTAATTTACGTAACCGGCTTAATAAATTTAATAAAGAAAATAAGGCTTAACGTTTCGAATTAATTAAGTTGGGCAAATAATTCGACGGGTTCGACAGGTTTAACGAGATTTAATTATTATAAATAAATCGAACCAGTTCGAATATATCGAACCAAGATAAATATATATATACTTATTATTTTTATAGCTTAAATAATACCAGCTTGCAATATAATTTGGTTACCTAGATTACCTACGGTTATCTGTTATTACCAGACGTGACTATTACCTTATTGCTTAGATTTCCACGATACCACTGCCAGTATAAACCGTACAACTAGGTTTAATAGTTGGTTAAGCCCATAGCCGTCACAAAAGCGTACCTCTAGTTTTTAAAATTAAAAGATTTACCGGATCAAAGTTTTGCTATAACAGCCTGCCTTATTAAAAATGCTGCAAATTAATTCCAATTTATTATACGAAATTACTTATAAGTTGGAAAATCTGAAAAAAGAAAATTATTAGGGAAATTTTCGAACGTTGTATTAATTTCGAAAATAAGTTCCGAAATAACTTTGCTAATCCGGAAGAAAAACGAAACATAATTTAAAAACTTTTCCAATTATAACAAAAAGAATTAACGTTTAAATATGCCGTAACGTTTAAAAATTTAACCGTTAAGGCCGGATACGAAAGCGATAAAGCCGATATTATAATCGATATATTTTATAAAGGATTCTAGGAAAACGTTAAAGATAAATTAATTAAAGAAAACCGGACCAGAAATTTTAATAAATATATCGTCGAAACCGTAAAAATCGATAACCGATAGTTTAAAAAACGATAAAAAAAAGAATATTTTATTCCGAAATTAGGTTATTTTAAAATTAACCAAAAAAAGAAACGTGATTTATTTTCGACTTTTTACGACCCATATTTAAAACTTATAAAATTAGGAATTATTTAATTAAAAAAGGGCCTAATTATTTATTATAATTACGAAAAATAGGGACATATTATATGGCAATATAAAAGCCAAAAATAGCCGCGATAATAAACTCCAGCTTCCGAAAGCTAACACCGGAAGGAAACCAGCGACAAAAGAATAATTAATATAATTTGTATCCAAGATAATTATAACCTTTTACCAGAAATACGATAAAGATTAAAGAAAGCCAAAAAGTTATTTTAAGCAATAATTAAAAAGATTATTTCCACCAAGCCAACCCTTATGGAATGGCTTTAAAAGCATAAAAAATAAAAGGAATTTAAAAAGTATAATTTATCTTCTCAGTTATAACGACGATAAAAAAACGATCAGGTAATATTCGACGCTTGGACGAAGAAATACCAAGAATAAAACGAAAACCTATATCCAGGAAAACCTGATCGGTACGGAAAGCTTTATGCCGTTAATTACAAACGATACCAATACGGGATATACAAAGATTACAAGACATATATCGCACGACGGATTATATAAATATGGTAACAAGGTTTTAATTTTAATAATTAAATAAATAACGACCCGAAAAACTAGAAGTAATACCGAAACTTACGAAAAATAACAACTTAAAACGAAATCGATTAACTAACAGCATTTAAAAGTTAGCCAAAAAAAGTTGCCCTATAAAAGACTTTTTTTATTACCACGATTAATATAATTACCAGACGCAAAAAAAGTTAATTTAAAAAATAATAAAAAAGTATTACTAAAAAATAATTACGGATTTATAGTTTTAATTAACGTTTATCGAAAACCTAATAAAATAACGCGCTTTTTAGAAAAGAAATTAATTATTTTCTTCCTAAGGAAACGAAATCTTAAAACCAGAATATATTACTAAAAAAGCTTTCCAAAAGCAAATTACCTATTTAAAAGCTACGCTACGCCGACAAAACAAACACCTAAAGCAGCTATAAAAGCTAAACGAATAGCTTTTAAAACGAATTACAAGATTCGGAAATACCCTAAAAAACCAGCGCCACTTATAAAAAAACTTTAGGTTAGCAAGAAAAATAAAGGTAAATAGCAAGACCTTAAAAAGGCTTTATACGCGATAAAAACGGCAAGAAAAGAACTAATTACAATATAAGTACGGATCAAGAAGAAATAGTATACCGCAATAATGGACTATGGAGCCATATAAAAAAACTATATCGCCCCAGAAATAGTAAATAGGCTATAACTACCATAACAAAACAAGGAAAGTTTTTACGAAATCGAGAATGCTGAAAGTTAAATATTTAGCTATAATAACGGATAAATTAAACGCGAAATTAATCACCTTAAGACTTACATCGAAAGAAAAAAAATTATTAATTTTAATATTATCTTAATAAAAAATTACGACATAATTTTCGGGTTACTGTAATTAAAGCAGTATAATCTAATTATCGATTAAAAAATTAACCAGATAAATTTTGTTTTACTTTCCACCGATACGCAAGATAACGCAAGATTTTAATATTCGATTAATAAGGTTAACGAATATAGGTATAAAGATAAAATAAAACTTTACTACCTAAAGAGACAAAATACGTAATAAATAAAAGGTATATTAAAAAGATTTGGCGCATTATTACAAACCTCGAATACGATTTCGGTAAATAAATAACGATTTAGGATTAAAGTTTAAAAAGCTATTAAAATAAATAGCTAAAATTTTACCAAAATATTATAAATATAAGCGATTGTTTTAAAAAGAGCTTAAAATAAGATTGCTATCTTATAACGAATAAAACCACGAAATAATTTTTAAAAATGGTAAAACGATTACTTTTTATCCTATTTATAACCTGAACCAGATAAAATTAGAGGTATTATGCGATTACCTTAAAAATAAGTTAAAAAAAGGTTATATATAACGTTTTAAGTTATCAGCAGGATACCTAATATTTTTCGTACTAAAAAAGAATAAAAAATTATAACTTATTATCGATTATGAACAGCTTAACGATATTATTATTAAGGATAAAACCCTATTATTATTAATTACCGAAAAAAAAGATTGCCTATATAAAACTTAATGATTTATATTTTTAAACTTAAGGAAAGGATGTAACTAAATATAAAATAAGCTAGGTAACGAATTAAAAATAGTTTTTAAAACCAAATACGGACTTTTCGAATATCTTATTATACCTTTTAAACTTACGAATGTACCGGTAATTTTCTAATAAATAATTAATTACGTATTACGAAAATACTTGGATATTTTCGTTATACGTTACCTCGACGACATCCTAATTTATTCGAAAATAAAAGAAGAGTATATAAAATATATTTACAAAGTTTTATAAACGTTATAGAATATTAATTTTTTAGTTAACGCCGAAAAGAGCACCTTTTATATGTAAGAGGTAAAATACCTAAAATATATTATCATTTCTGGATATATTAAGATAAACCTTAAAAAGCTTGCAGTAATTAAAGGTTGGGTATAATTTATTAACGTTAAAGAAATATAAAATTCTTTGGATGCGTTAATTATTATAGAAAATTTATACGTAATTTTAACAGAATAGTTAAATTATTAATAAAGCTTATCCGGAAGGAAAAGTAATTCGAATGGATATTAAAAGAACAGAAAATCTTTTAATAAATCAAGAATGTTTTAATTAATAAATTATTATTGATTATATACGACCCAAAATGAGTAGTTAAGTTAGAAACCGACGTTTCGGATTACGTTTTAAAAGCAGTGGTTAAATATTGAAATGATTAAGAAAACCTTTATTTTATTGCCTTTTACTTTTATAAGTTATATGGAACCGAGCTGAATTATCTTATATACGATAAAAAAATTTAGTTATCGTTAACGTTTTTAAAAAATTTAAATATTATTTTAGGGGCAGTATATGTTAAATTAAGGTATATACGGATTATAAGAATATTATATATTTCTTTACGATGCGAGAACTAGGCAGAAGATAATTAAGTTACGTAAAATATCTTTTTAAATTCGATTACGTAATTATTTATCGTAAAGAATTAGAGAATGGCAAAGCAGATATACTTAATAGACGACCTGATTTAAAGAAATTTAAGGTTAAGGTATAATAAATAATTTTCGATAAAATACCTAAAGAATATTTACGATAATGACAAATTATTACGATAAAAGGAATTTTAATTAATATATATTAACGTATACAGTAATATAATAATAACTTACTTAAAAAATAATAAATAAACAAAATTTAAGTATTAAAAAAACTTTAAAAAAACCTAAGACGAGATATATATAAATATTAACTATATGGATACCCAGGGATTTATAAGACCCTAAAACGCCTATAACGGATATATTACTTTTTTAAAATGAAATTAACCGTCTAAAAAGTAATACGATAATGCGATATTTACGCCAAAGCAAAGACATAATAATATAAGCCCCACGGAAAATTATAACCATTATCAATCGTTAAGCAACTATAAAATTTTATTATATTTGATTTTATTATTAAGCTTCTTATATCAAAAAATCCAGCTATAGAAATATATTATAATAACATTTTCGTAATCATTAATCGATTTATGAAATTTTTTTATTTCTTACTTTATAACGAAAATACCGATATAAAATAACTTATATATATTTTTTTTAAATATATTTTAGGTACTTACGAATTTCCAACGTAAATTATATTCAATAAAGATATAATCCTTATTTTAAAATTCTTGCAAAGTTTAATGGTTTAATTTAAATTAAATCATAAATTATTTAACGTATTTAAACCATAAACAAACCGACAAACGCAAAGAATTAATTAAACGTTAAAAGCGTATTTACGATATCACGTTAATTACGAATAAAATAATTAAATTAAAAAGTTATCAATTATATAGTTAGCTTATAATACTAATTATTATAAAAGTATTAAAACGACGTTAACAATTACTAATTTTGGTTTTATATTAAAAGTTTACAAAGATTTATACGAAAAATTAATTAACGTTAAAATAATTAAAGTAATTATATACCGAAATAAAAACAAAATTTAAATTCGTACGTAGCCAAATAAGTAAATATTATAACCAGAAAAGATTAAAAGAATTAACCTTTTCGGAAAAGAAAATGGTATACTTAGTTACCAAAAATATCTAAACCAAAAAATTTAACAAAAAACTTAACTTTAAATATATTAATTTATATAAAATTACCAAGAAAATTTTAAAATGTAATTACGAATTGGAGCTACCCCCGAAAATCAAACTTTATCCAGTTTTTTATATTTCCTTATTCAAGTTAATAGCGGATACGATCAAAGTTAATATAAGGCGAAAGAAAAAAATTATAAAAAACGTACCGTTTTACGAAGTAAAGAAAATACTAGATATACGGAAATAAAACGGATTTACGCAGTATTTAATTAAATAGAAAGATTATTTAGATTCCGAAAATACCTAGAAACCCGCGAAAAGTTTTACGAACGTTTAATATTTTTTAAGAAATTTTTACCAATAATATCGGAGCCGCCAAGGTTAAAATCCCAATCTATGTTATCTAACGGTAACTAATTAATGCTTTAAAGTTCAAGATTAATCGACCACCCTGTAATTTGAACAATTTGCGTAATCCGCGTAACCGTTTCGGCTTTCAATCTTTTTTATTTCTCTAGTTTGTCCAGAAACTAAAACTTACGATTTATTATTTTAATATTTTTAATACGAAAAAATTCTTACTGTTAACGTAATCGTTAAAAACGTATAACGTACTACACCATTAAACGGTCCAAACCAGTGAGCGGACCGTTTCTTAGCACTTCGTAACAACAAATCCAAATAATATAATTACAACATACTAAATCAATTCAAATTAATCGGATTCTTTTTCGCTAAACGTATTTATAGCTTTTTTATAAGTACGCGTATTATGTCCGGGTTTGCCGTAGACGTTATATTTCCGTTTTTTGGTTTTAACCTTTTTGCGACGATTATTTTTAGCCGTTATTAGCAGCATTTTTTTACCACCCTTTTTTTTTCGGCCAGAAAAACTTGTCCTTTTTGTATAATAAGTGTTTCTTTTTTTTAAAAACGTTTGTTTTTAGTTTTCCGACGTTTATTTAAAACGTAATTCGTTTCGCGTAATTAGGCGTTTTTTTTCCGAAGAAAAGTGATTTTGTATAAAAATAATAAGTTATTTTTTGTTAAAAGGTTAGCCGATTTAACGATCCTTGTTAATAAGCTGCCTTGATAATTTTTAATCTTTTTTTATAAATAACGTTTTTATTCTGTTGTTTTATGGATATTTTTAAGGATTTTTGCCGGCAGGGAACGAATGGAACCGACGGAGGTTAACGGGAAGACAGTCGGCGTAAGTATAACTAAAGGAATTTCGAGTTCGGAAAAAACGTTATTAGGATCGAATAAAATAAGGTTAGCTTTTGCGAATCCAGATTTAATATTATCGGACGTTATGGTAGCTTTAAACGCGTAGTAAAAGCCGGCAAAATTTTTTTTTTTTGGTAATATAGGTATAATGGCGTCGTATTAGGTTTTCGATATATAACGAATAAACGTGCTTTAAAAAAAAGAAATAAGATACGTTAAAAGGTTAGAATTAATGCGAAAAATGTACGGGTATATAAAGCGTAATAATGTTATATTTGGTGTAATATTTTTCGAATTTTATCGAATGGTGGTTTTCGTAGCCGTTAAAAATAAAGAAACGTTTCGAACCTTTTATACGTATCCGAATATGTTTATTAAAATACTAAATTTATTTTAAATTTAATTTATTTGTTATTTAATTATTATTACTTAATGGGACTTTTTAATCGGTTATTAGCAATAAATTATTTCGGTATTAGGATTTAAGCTAATTTTTCCCGTTATAATAATAAATAAGGGTATAACCTAATTTTGAGAATTAATAATTTAAATAATTATAACTTATTTTTTATTTTTTTGTTACGTTTATTTAAGTTTTTTACGTTTTTTGGTATTAATAATTATTATGTCCGTTATTATAAGAAACCTTATTAAAAATCCAGTCTTGTCGAAGTTGTAAATATTTTTTTTGCGATGCCGTATTTTGGGATAATAACCCGAATAAATTCGAATTATTTACGAAATGTTTTTAAATTTTAGGATAAACTCCGTTAATAATTAATTTTCCGATTTAAATACGTTTAAAGTTTTTTTTGCCGTTTAATAAATTTTAACGCTTAATTAATTTTAACGCGTTTTGTAACGCGTTAAGTAAGCAATAAATTCGTCATATTTTTAATATACTAAAGCCGGATAAAAAACCTTTACGTATTTAAGTTAAGAATTTAATCGATAATCGATTTTTTTTCGGTCGCCGTTAATTTTTGTAAGAGAGGGATAATATCGATTCGGGCGTATTTACTGCAATATCGGGCCTTTAAGGTTATTGGAGTAACTTTATATATAAAATTAAGTTTCACATAATTAAGTTTCGGGTTTCGTTTTTTAACCTAAATAGCTAGGTTTATTCTTTCTTGCTTAATAAGTCGTTCCATATTATTGTTGTTAAAAAATGGGCAATTGAAGGTAAGTATTTAGAATGTTGGCAAAATTGGTCCGCTTACTGATTTGGACCGTTTAATGGTGTGGCACGTTAATTACTTTATTTATTTCTTTTTGTAACCGGAATAACCGCTTTTCGGCTAAAATCTTTTTACGTTTTATACGTTCCGATTTTTAAATAATATTACGTAAGAAATTAGAAGATACGCTTGTATTATTATAACTCCGTTTTTTCAGAATACAATTCCCATAACGAACCGCATTTTTTATTATAACGCATTTTTTTTATTTTTAAAATATAAAGAATAAGGTATAACTTCGAAATCTTTTCGTTAAATAGAAAAGGTTAAAAGTTTTCGTTTTTTTTTATCGAAATACTTACGAAATTTTTATTTTTTAACGCGGTTAAGCATAGCGAATAAAAACTTTGAAAAATGATATATCAAAAGAGAAATTATTTACCGAACGAATATAATAAACAATTAATTTTTAAAGGCAAAGATTTTAAAAGGGGGAAGATCGTATTATAACCAACTAAATTTGGCTTATTAGCAGACGGTCGGAGATTAAAAAGATTATTTCCGATATAAAATTTTAAATTACGTAATATACATCCGAATATATTTCCGGATTTAAGGGGATTTATATATTTAGGAGGTATAGATCCGAAAGAATATCCGGATTTATAAGGATTTAATTTACTTATATAATATAAATCCGAAAGGATAAACGGATTTAAACGGATTTTAATTAAAATATATACGTTCGTTATTTTTATAGCTTAAATAATATCAATTTACAATATAATTTGGTTATCCAGATCATTTACGGTTATCTATTATTATTAGACGTAATTATTACTTTATTACTTAGATTCTTACGATACTATTGTTAACATAAACCGTACACCTAGGTTTAATAGTTGGTTAAGCTTATAGCCGTCATATAAAATTTAATATAATGCGTATATTTATTAGAAAGTTATAAATATAATCAGCAAAAAAAGTATTCGATTAATTTAAATTAATTTAAAATATTATAATTAAGTTATTTAGGTGTGTTGTTAATCGTGCTAAAAAAGTGTATAGCTCGTTTATATGTATAGCTTGCTTATATGGTTCGTTAATATTTTCTTTTAAAAATTAAGTATATATAATAATATATATACGAACATTTATATAACGTTATATTTTTTAATAATAAAACTAAAATATTTAATTTCGTATTATTTAAAGTGATTAATTAATATATAAATTGTTATAACGTACTATATAAGCAAAGCGAATATCTAAACGAAACGAGTAAATTTTAAAACGTCGCGAGAACTAATACAAACAACTTAACTATAATATATCAAATTAATTAAAATCAAAGGTATTTTCTACCGCAAATCGTATTTATAACTTTATAATAAATGCACGTATTATATTAACGTTTGTTATAGACGCTATATTATTATTTTCTTTTTTTAACCCGTATACGATAATTATTATTAACAACTATTAATAATGCATTTTTACTATTACCTTCTTTAACGGCCAAAAAACATATTTATCGTATATAAAAAACATTTTTTTTAATTAAAATTCTTTATTTTAATTATTTTATATGCGTAAATTCGAATTATTACTTCGATAAGTTCTATGACGTATCTCGGAACGTAGCCTATAATAAATCTTATAAACTTACTTCGCAACCTTATAACGCGCCTTTTAACCTTTTAATACCACGTGTTTTGTAAATATCTTTTACGTATTAAAACCGTACAAAAAACGCTTACGTATACAGGTTAAAAATTTGATCGGTAATCGTATTTTTATCGGTCGGCTTTAATCCTTTCGAACTAAAAGTAATATTAATTTAAACGCGTTCGAAATTAATCGATCGCATACATCCTAATAAAAAGGAATAACAATACAACGTCCGCAACAAATGTTGATATAATACGTACACTTATTGTAAAGCTACAAATACGGTTTGCAATAAAGAATACGTTTAATTATAATTAATTTGAGATATTATGGAAAATTATTTGGATTAATTGTCGTAATGTGTCAAAATCTATGCGCTTTGCTCATACATTCGCTGTGGTTTTCTGGTACGTTATATTAATATATATTTTAAGTACGAAATTAAATTTTCGGTTTATACCGTCCTCATATAACGGCTATGAGCTTAACCAACTATTAAACCTAGTCGTACGATTTATGTTAACAGTAACATTGTAGGACGTAAAGTTATAAAGTAATACTTACGCCTGCTAATAATAAAGAACGGTAAATAATCTAAATAACCAAATTATATTAGAAATTGATATTATTTAAACTATGAAAATGATAAGCGTATATATTTTTATTAAAATTCGTTTAAATTCGTTAGGTCTATCCGGATCCGTGCTGTATAAATGAATTGAACTTTTATATATCCGGAGAATCTTTTTGAATTTATACCTTTTAAATATATAAACTTTTTTAGATCCGTTAGATTTCTCCGAATTTATGTTATATAATGTAAATGTTTTAATTAAAAAGAGAAACGTGATAATTAGATTTTTGAAATTTCAACCTTTAATTTTAACGATTTATATTATTTTATTAGATTTAAATAAAAAGATATTATAGCAAGAAAGTATTACGGGTTATAAAGACTACGTTTTTAAGAAACGAAAATCTTATAAATCGGCTGTTTTAATAAAATTTTCAATCAATATTTTAATGGAAAAAAAGATTATAACGTAAAAAGGTTTTTTTTTAAAACTAACTTTTTTAATTATAAAAGGAAATTAACGAAACTTTTAATTCTATAAATAAAGTTATAATTCGTTGATAACGGTTACGTTAATAGCAGAAATCTTTTTGTATTAAAGGTATTAAAATAATAATCACGGGCTTTAATCATTAAACGAAGTAAAAAAGTAAGAAAATTAAAAAATGAAATAATTACGGGGATCGCGCAAGTTATTTAAATTACGGAAATAACCGATTAATCTAGAATGTTAAAAACTAATTAAAGGTTATTAGGTAACGTAAATTGGAATATTTTTAATTTTAACGGCTTTGGAGTTATTAGTGAAAAGTTTTCGAAAGGCGTTAAACGTTTATAAAACTTTTACGGGGTTTTAAATATTTTTAAAATTCAACTACTTTTTTTAATTAAGTATTAAATAAGTTCGTTTTATAGGCGTACATGCAATATTTATTTTATTTTATAAATTAATTTTTTTTTTCTTAAAAATATTTCTGTTTCTATAACCTGCGTGAGAGAAAATTAATTAGTTGACACTACCGCCGTTCCTTTAAGCGGTGGTTGGAAGAAGACGCCGAGGTTGTAGCGCGCGCGCACGAAGCTGGGCCGTCAAAAATTCAAATAAAGAAATAATAATAAAATCGTTTTATATTAATCTTAATCTATTTCGTTATAAATTCGTATAAGAAAATATAAAAACTAAATAGATTTTAACTTTCGTTAATAACTTTAATTCGTAATAATCTTTTACAATTCTTTCAATTATTTTATAAAAACCTATATATTTAATATCTAGTTTTTTATTAAATCGTTTAAATCAAATATTTTTAATAATTAAATAACGTATTATACAAGCGAACGGAATGTATAAACAAAGTAAATAAATTTCAGCACGATTTAATAACTTAACTTTAATTGCCTATTTTTGATATTAATAATCTAAAACGGCTTATAAAAAAACAAGAATAAATTTAGACGTTCAAGTTAGAAAACAAACGTCGAAACTTAATTATATAATATTTAGTTTTATACATTAAATCGCTTAAATTACGTTATATAAACGAGATAACGGTAAATACGCCTAAATCGATATTCATTTTAATTTACGGAAATTAATGCTGACCGAGAAAAAAAACCGATTATATAACGATTTTTTAATTTAGATATATAAAGGGTTTTTTCCGGCTTTAATATATTAAAAATATACCGAATTTATTATTTACTTAGCGTATTACGATGCGTATAGGAATTAATTCAGTATTTAATTTTTCTAAACGGTAAAAAGTTTTAAAATATATTTAAAGCGAAAACTTCTTTTTTGAAAGGTTTTATACGGAAATTCAAAGGTATTTCGTAAATGATTTAAATTTATTTAAGTTATAATAGTAAAATACGGTATAGTAAAAAAGATTCTTTATAATGTCGATGAAAATAAATTCTTAGCAGGTCTTTTTATAATAACCGATTTAGCTATTATTAATATTAAAAGGCGTAAAAAATTTAAAATAAGTTAATAGAAAAATCGAATATAATTCATACTAATATAAGTTATTAACTTTTAAAACTAAACTTGATTTATATTTATAATTTTTATCAAAAAAAACCATTTGTTTTATTAATTTATCGATAATTTATTTCTATTTAATCAAAGAATTATCATTAACGAAAACGGTTAAACGATAAATGAATTAGGTTTGAAAAAATTTAAGTATTTTGATAAATATATTAAAATACATATGAAAAGTTCGAATTTTTATTTTTTATTTTTAACCATTACGGAAATTGTTATTCGATCGAAATCGAAAATTAGAATAAAATTAATAATATTATTATAATTTATATATCTGCTTAGTTTTCTATCTATTTTAATCTTTTAACGTATTTTATTTTTCCCTATTAAAACCCGTTTATTTATTATATATTCAAGATTTTATACGACGTTACGTTATTTATATTCTTAAAAAAGATTTTATCGCCGGTTTTTCAAACGCGTTTAAAATTATTATAACAGCCGGTAATATTAATTTCGTATTTATAAAAGCGAAATTTGTTTATTCGATTTTAATCACGTTTTTTTAAACTAATAATTTTAATTATATTTATATCGATCGTCATTTTATTTACTTTTATTAATTTCGTTATTTTTTTACTTCCGGAAATTCTTAAAAATGTTATTGAAACGATTTAATAAAAACGTTATTCGAAAAATAAATGGAAAACTATTAAAGTAACTTGCAAACGAAAAAAATTAAAGCGGTTGATTTTTTAACAAAAAGTAATCTAATATTTTTATACGAAAACGTGTTTTTTCTAAAGAAAAACTGTTATTTTGGTAAAACGAATTACATTTTTAATAAACGTTAAAAAACTAAAAATGCACTTTTTTAAGAAATAAAAAACATTTATTATAAAAAAGGGGAATGTTTTTGTAATTAAAAGAAAGGTTAATAATAAGTAATTATAATTAAAAAAGGTTAAAAATAATTGTTATAAAAAGGTTTAAACGAAAAAACGGAAATATAATATTTACGGCAAGTCCGGATATATGTTAGACATTGCATAACCTTGAATTGTGTGCATTCGTTGTTGTATTGATTATGGAGTCCTTTGACCGCGTCAGTCAGGGCTTATATTAGTGGATATGGCTTGTGTAGTTCATACCCTGAGCTATAGGTAACCTCTGTGGCGTTCTGTCCAGCTTAGGACCTTTCATATTTAATATACCTCCTTAGACTGCTTTTTTCGAAGTTGGCTAACCTGTTATAAGATTCTGGGTATTAAGATTTATCCGGTTAATCTTTTTTAATGATGTTAATTTTTTTTATATTAAAGTTTTTCTGCTATAATTTCCGTAACTTTTTAATATCGATTTTTTTTTATATTTATTAATAAAATTTATTCCTTAAGTTTCTTAAATCCTTTTACCGGTAAAACTGTAATTAACCTATTTGCTAATATATCGTTTATTAAAGTATAATTTATTTTAATTTGGTTCTGGATAATTTTTATCGAAAAGAATTTTTATATATATTAATGTATTTAAACTTTATTTATAATTGAATAATATAGGCGTTAATAAAACGTAAAATCTATTAATTATCGGATTATAAATTTATTTTAAAATTATTAAATTAATCGTACATCCAATATAATTTCTTTCGTAATTTAAATAAAAGATAGTAATTTCGTTTTTTTTTTAAAAATAAATATTAAATTTTATTTATTTATTTGATATTTAATTATTTTATTAATTAATTTTATTACGTATATTTATAAACTTTTCCAATCGATATTATTATTAATAAGAACGGTATTATTTTAAATATCGGAAGTATTTTTATTTTCGAATTATAAAGCGTACGTTTATAATTCGAATATATATTTAATTAAATATTAAACGTTATCGTAATATTTATTGTTTAGATTTAAATTAAAACGGGATAAACGAAAAATAATATATGTAATATCGGGTTGTATAATAATTGCTGTATATATAATAAATCCGGTTTATCGTTAATATTTGTTAATTAAACTCATAAAAATTTTATTATTTAAAGAAAATAGTTTTTTATATTTTATAAATATTTAAAAGAAATGACCCGTTTTTGTTAAAAATAAATTTAATAGGTTTATTAATATAATTGGATTAAATTGATGAAATTAATTTCTTTGGTTAATTTCCACTAGTTTCTATTTCTAAAAATTATTATAATTTATTTTTTTATTAAATAATACGAAAATTTTAATTTAATTTTAATAACGTTTATAATATTTCTTTTGCAATAAGTTAAAATAATATTATCACCGTAAAAAGAGTTAAAAATTTTATTTGTAATAAAATAACATAATTTATAAGGAATAAATTTAAATTTTAACTTTTTTAACGTAATAATAAATCTTTTTTGTTATAATAAAAATATTTTTCGAAATTTGTATAAAGCTGTTTATAAATATAAAATCTTCTTTCGCTTTTTATATTTCAAATATATGTTTATAAATATATTATATAATATTTTATAATTAACGAAAACGTTTATTACTTCGTATTAGGTATACTTTAAATCGAAATGAATAATTATTATTATAAATATTTTAAAAGATTGTTTTGTTAAAGGTTAACGTACATATATTTATATATAATTAAAAATTAATAACTTTTAATTTTGTTTCTATTAATTTTAAATTACGTAATTATTTTTAAATAATTTTATAAATAAATATATTTTATTTTAAGGAAAGTTTTTTTTATTGGACAAGAATTTACATTTTTATGTTTTTTAAGCGGTAATTACAAGTTTCGCCGGTATATCCTCTTTATTCTTTTTAAGTTAGGATTACCTTTTCGGTTGTATTTTTTATTATTAAAATATTTAATAGGTTTATTAAAAAGTTTCGTAAATTTTATCTTAATTATTTATTCATTATTTAATGTATCGATTAAAGTAATTTTTTGGTTTATATGAAACGTTATTTTTTAGTTTACCCGGCGTTATTTTATAGCTTAAAAATCTTTTTCGGCCGGAATTAATAACGGGAATATTTTATTTAATCTTATTATTTTATTTTGCTGCCGGAAACGATTAAGTTTATTATTATTCGGTTAAATTATACGAGTGATACTTTTATGACGTTTTATAAGGTTTTTATAATATTAATTATTAATATTATTATAAATAAATAAATAAGTTTAAGTTGAAAAAAGATTCGAAAATAATTATAATATAAAGGTAATTAATTTTATTATTATATACCCTATTTAAAATATTTTACGTTTTAAAGCCGTATCCGTTTAACGTTTTTCCGTTTTTATTTTAATATTTTCATAAAAATCCGTTTAATTTTTTTTTCTTTTTTTTAATTCGACAAATTAAAAGTTTAGGTAAATACAATTATCCAAAAGCTTTGTAATAACGTAATTAAGCTTTTTCGGTCATTTATAATAAATCGTTTTATAAGTTTTTAATATTTTTGGTAAAAAAAACTTTTTTATCTAAAGTAATATTCCGTATAATATAAACTTTATTATTTAATGAATTTTATATCCGCTATATAATTATTAAATTATACTTAATAAAATATTTTATTTATATTTTAAGTTTTAATTTTTATAGTCGGTTTTTTTTAAAAATCGTATTTATAAATATAACGTAAGTTTTATAAATATAAATTTTAAGGTGTATTTGGTATAATATGCGGTTTTTAATTATTAAGTTATTTTTAAACGTAAAATAAATATAAAAATATTTATATAATAATTATTAAAAAAAACTATTTTGGGATTCGGTTATATAGATATATTATTATTTTGTAAATTTTTATTTATAAAAAAACTAATAATTTTGTTTTTTTTAATAATTAAAAACCCTTTTTTAATTATATTTCCCGAAGGTTTTATAATATCGTTTTGTCATTATATATATAACGTATAAGGTTTATACCGTATATATTCTTTATTTTAAAAGAAATTTAAAACATTAAAATTTTTTTATAATTTCGTTATTGTATTTAAAAACTTTTAATAATATTTAATTTTGGTAAGTTCTTATTTTTAAAAAATATTAAAATATTTTTATAAGGATTTTAACTTTTCGGTTTCTAAGGTAAAGGTTAAACGTATATTTAAAGTAATAATTAATAAATAATATAAAATCTTTATGTTTTTCGGAAATTCTTTCGAAATTAAAAATATTAAGTATAAATTGAGATTTTATTTTTAATAATTTAATCGGGAATTTTGGTTTATTTTACTTTTTTGACTTTAAATATCCTTAAACGTTATAATTTATCATTATTAAATTTTTAATTCGTATTTTTTTAAAATAATTAGTAAAATACTTTAAAACTTTTAAATTCGAATGTTTTAACCGTAAATGCCAAAATTTTGTTAAGTTAATGTTTAAAGGTTTTTCGATTTAGAAATTAAATTTGTTACGGTAAAATCCGAATAATATTTTGAAAATATTTATTAAGATGTTTTCGATTATAAACTGGTCCTAATTATTTATTAAGTAATAAAAAATATTACTATTTTTTCGGCGTAAATAACTATTAAAAGTTTTATTATTTTATTAATATTCTTTTTAAAACGTAAACGTAAGGATATTAAATTATATGCAAAATATTCGTAATAAATTATGTTATATAATTATATAATTAATAACTTCTTTAATTTATCGATTTTAATATCGATTCTTTCGTACTTTAAAATAAGTATTACTATATCGTTTATATAAACGGTATTTTTAAAAAAGGTTCATTTAAAGTTAAAAAATCGTATAATAATATTAAAAGTATAAAAAATATTTTTAAATTAAAAATTTCTTTTTTATATATACGTTATATTAAAAAATAAGCTTTCATTCGTTCTATTATCTTTATAGAAAGTTAATTATTCGGCTTTTATTTTACTTTTTTTTAAACGTCGGATTTCGTTTTTTAATGCCGTATTACGTATTATGCGGTACTTAATTAACTTTTATATAAGGAAAAAAGTTGTATTTAATAAAAGCTTTTTTAAGAAATACGTAAAAATATTCGGAAAGCTGGTAAATTTGTAAATAAATATAATAACGCTTTCCGCTTTTTTCTTTTAAATTAAATTTTTAACGTTTTGGTTTAAAATAATTACGTAACTTTTTTTTTACGACCTTTATTACCTTAAAAGTTTTTTTATTTCCTTTTTAAAATTGGCGGAAGTTATTTTCGGTTGTTTTTTCGGTTAAATTAATTTCTTAGTCGTTTTCTATTGTGATAAGCTTTTTTTTTCTTATAAAAGGCCGGAAATAATGCGTTTATATTCCTTTTTAAAGTTTTATAGAAATATATTATCTGTTATTTATATTGGATATCAATTCTAATTTCTAAATATAAAATTTCTTTATTTGTAATATTACTTTTACGTATTATTCAAAAATTCGAAACTTGATTATTTAAAACAAAAATTATTATTACTAGTAAATTTTTAATCTAAATCCGATAATTTATTATTTCAAGCATTTTATGCTTATAACCTTTGGCTATAATTTCTTCTTATTTTCATATTTATTCCTTTATTTTTTTATATAATTTAACGAAATGCTTAAAATATTAACGATATTAATTTTAATTATCGTTAATTAAATTATTTTTATATACCTTTTCATAATAGCTTACGTTATATACTAATCCTTAAAATTTTAATTTTCTAATAAAACGATTTCTCTAATAATCGATAATACTAACGATATAACTTAATAAAAAAAATCTTTTAAATTTTTCCCGATGTTATACTATTTTTTATTTTTATATATAAATTTGCTTTAAGTTTGGAAATAAATTTTTTATTTATCGGCAATTAAGTTTGCTAAATTTACGAACTTATTAAGTTCGTTTTGTTAGAAAATTTGTATAATAAATAATTCGTTAACTGTTATTTCGATATTGCGCGTACGTTTTTTTTAAGGAAGTTTTAAATCCGTAATTCTTTCGGTTTAATAGGTTATATTTCGTTATTTTTAAAATTAATAAATTTCCAAACGTTTAAGTTATCGGCTTACTTTCGGAATTCGGTTTTTTAAGCTACTTAATTTTTAAAGGTATTATATATTATCGAAAAAATGGTTAAAATTAACATTATCGGTTAAAGTAAATATAATTTAAATAAAGTACGTATATTGTTTATATACGCGATTAGTTTTTAAACAAATAAAACTTTTAATTATTAGATATTACGTAACCTTAAATTATATGCATTCGTTATTATATTGATTATGGAATCCTTTAACCGCGTCGGTCAAGGCTGATATTAGTGGATGTGGCTGGTGTAGTCTCCACACTGAGCTACAGGTAACCTCCGTGGCGTCCTGTCCAGCTTAGAACCCCTGATATCTAATAATATAATACGTATATTTATAAGAAAATTATAAAAACGTTTAGTAATAAAGAATTCGATTAAATTAAATTAATTTATGATGTTATAATTAATCAATTTAAATTTGTTATTACGAGATATAAAAAAGTATTCGTTTCGTTTATGCATTTGGTTCGCTTATTTAATACGTTAAATAATTTTCATTTCGAAAAAGATATATTTTTTAACCTTTTAATTATAATATTTATTTATTTAGTTACGTATAACGTCTTACACAAGTATTCCGAACGTGCAAGTACTCCAGACGGTTTTTAGCACCTCGTAATAACAAATTTAAATAACTTAATAATAATATATCGCATTAATTCAAATTAATCGGATTCTTTTTCGTTAAACATTTCTATAATTTTTTTAAAAATACATATATTATGTCCCTGTTTATTACAAGCGTTATATTTTCGTTCCTTCGTTTTAACCCATTTGTAACGACCTTTTTCAGCTATTATTAGCTCTAATTTTTCATTACCTCCTTCTTTTTAAGCTAGAAAAGCTTATTTCTTCTATATAATAAATATTCTTTCTTTTTAAAAACGTTTATTTTTAGTTCTTCGATATTTGCTTAAAATATGGTTCGTTTTATATAATTAAATATTTTCTTTTTTAAAAAAAAACAGGCTTTATATAAAAGTAATATATAACCTTTTACTACACAATTAACCGATTTAAATAATTTTATCGACAAGCTACCTTAATAAATTTTTTTTTAGCAAATAATGTTCTTATTTTATTATTTTACGGATATATTTAAAATTGTTTGCGAGCGGGAAAATAGAACCAGCAGAAGTTAGTAAGGAGATAGTCGGCGTAAGTATAACTTCAGAAATTTCGAATTCGGAAAAAACGTTAAATAAATCGATTAAAATAAAGCCAATTTTCGCAAATTTAGATTCAATATTATTAAACGTTATAGTAGCTTTAAACGTATCGCAAAAGCCGGTACAAAAATCTTTTTTTATAATGTAAATATAATAACGTTATATTAAATCTTTTATATATAACGAATAAACGCTTTCCAAAATTAAAAACAAATATATTAAAAGATTAAAGCCGATACGAAAAATACGTAAGTATATAAAGCGTAATAATGTCGTAAGTAACGTAATATTTCTTGAATTTTATCGAATAATAACTTTTGTAGCGGTCGAGAATAAGGAAACGTTTCGAACTGTTTGTACGCGTCCGAATATATTTATTAAAATGCTCAATTTATTTTAAACCTAATTTATTTATTATTTAATTATTATTAATTAATAAGATTTTTTAATCGGCTGCTCGTAATAAATTATGACGGTATCAGGATTTAAGGTAATTTTTCCCGCTATGATAATAAATAACGGTATAATTTAACGTTAGAAATTAATAATTTAAATAATTTTAATTTATTTTTTTTTCCTCATTACCTTTATTTCAATTTTCTACGTTTTTCAGTATTAATAATTATTATACCCGTTGTTTAAAAAGGTTTATTAAAATTCCAGTTTTGATGAAGTTGCAAATATCCTTTTTTTACAATATTATATTTTGCGATAGTAACCCGAATAAATTCGAATTATTTACGAAATGTTTTTAAATTTTTGTATAAAACCTGTTAATAATTAATCTTCTAATTTAAATACGTTTAGAACTTTTTTGCTATTTAATAACGTTCGGCGCCCAGTTAATTTCGACGCGTTTAATAATGCGTTAAGTAAGTAGTATATTAGCTATATTCTTAACGTGTTAGAGCCGGATAAGAAACGTTTGCGTATTTAAGTCGAAAATTCGGTCGACAATTAATTCTTTTTCGGTCGGCGTTAATTTTCCCGATTTGGGTATATAGTTACTATAAAAAGATATACCGGTATATCGTTTATATAGAGTAGATTTTATAACTTTAAATATAGAACTAAATATTGTAAATTAATCAATATATCAACCGGTATCAAACTATTTAATAAATATTACCTTTACGAACCTTATATATAAAATCGCATATAGAAAAAACCGTATAAAGGCAAGATCCGGCGTAATACGTATAACCTGAAATCCTTATACCTTAACGAAACAAGCATGTTATATAATATAACGAACCGTAAAAAATACATTAAATAATTCGGCATCGTTTATAACTACTCGCAAATAACGTAAACCGTCCTATTCCGATAACTTAGAAACAAACTTACAGCGTTTAAAAACTTCCTAACGAAATAAGAAAAACTTAAAAGGCGCTATTATATAATAACGATCGATAAATTAGGCACATACGTTAGCCTTAAATTTAAAAACTTTTGCCATCATAAAAATACCGATATTTTATACACCGCTATTAATTAATACCAACAAAACTGTATTATCGAAAGCATTATTAAAAAGTATAAAATAAAGTTAAACCCATATTAATTCAAACAGAAATAAACGGAACAATCAAAATTTATTAGCTTATTGTTATTATTACCGCGGCGTATTTAAAAAAGAGGTTACTCTATAACGCCTTTAATAAAATAGCGTACGAAACTTAATATAAAAAGGTGTCTAATTTAGCACATTTAAAAATAATAAAAGGAAATAATTACCTTCTGCTAAATACAAAAAATTATATACTTTAAAAAAAGTATTGTTTATAAAATATTCGGATATAAAAGTAACGAAATAACTAATGATACGGTCTTTAAACTTAACAATAATATAATCGTTAATGCTAACAACGTTTTCTTTAAAAAAAATACTTACATATTTCCTTTACCACCGGAAAAATATAAAAAATATAGTTACTGTCCTATTTGGAATAGCCAAATCGGATAAGGCGCCGTTTACCTAATACTTACTCGAAATCTTTACCCGGTACTTACATACCGGAAAGCTTACGCCTTTCTAACGACCAATTTTTTTAAAAAAAAAGAAAAACAAATCTTAATGTTAAACTACTATTAATAACGGTATTGAAATTACTAAATGAAATAATAAATATACCAAACCTGGACGATAAAAATAATTCGTTAAAATAATTAACCTCCATTAAAAATAACGACGAAATATTAATTATAACGAAAAACGAATTTATACTTACAAACGAAATATCCGGACCTAAACCTTATAATAAAAGCCTACCATTTAAGGCGCCTTTAAATTATAATTTACGATTACGAATTAAGCAAAAATTACTTCTACGTTATTAACTTATAGGCAATATAACATTTCATTTCGTTATAACAACGTTAAAAATACCCCTTTTAATTATTAACTTGAAATCTTAAAACTGTAATTATACCAAAGAAAAACTCTAATAATCGAAATAACTATAAGCAATAAGTAAAGCGTACCAGTTATTAATTAATAATAATACCTAAAAACTTTATAAACTACCGCCGGGGTGTTATAACTAACCAAGCTTGGCTTATTGGCAAACGGTCGGAGGTTAAGAAGATTGTTTCCAATATAAGATTTTGGATTACGTAATATAGAGCCGAATGGATCTCTAAATCCAAGGGAATTTAAACATTTAGGAGGTATAGATCCGAAAAAATCTCCAGATTTATAAAAATCCAATTTACTTATATAATATGGATCCGAAAAGATAAACAGATCTAAACGGATCCTAAAGAAAATATATATGCTTATTATTTCCATAACTTAAATAATACCAGCTTGTAATTATAATTTGGTCACCTAAATTATTTACGGTTATTTATTATTATTAAACGTAATTATAATTTTATTTATTTAAAATTTTACGATATTATTATTAATATAAACTATAGGATTAAGTTTAATAATTAATTAAGTTTATAACCGTTATAGGTTTTAAACTTTGATTTAATAATACCGTTAAATTTTAAATAATATTTAACATTATTATTATATCGATTAATACTTTAAATAACGTTACCTAGTAACTTTAAGTAAAAATTACCTAATTTAAAGATAAAGTTAAATAACTTAAAAATTAACTTAAAGCCGAAATATTAATTATAAACATTGTTAAAATTAAAGTTAAAAAGCGCGAACTTTACGATAAAAAAAAACGTTTAAACGTTTTTTATTAAGGTTAAAACGTACCTTCGATTTTTAAAATTAAAAAATCCGCTAAATCAAATTCTTGCCGTAATAACTTAATTTATTAAAAACGCTGCAAATGAGGTCGAACCTGTTATACGAAATTATTTAAAAGTTAAAAAGTTTAATAAAAGAATTATTAAAAGAATTTTCGAATATTATATTAATTTCGAAAACAAATTCCGAAATAAGTTTGTTAATCCGGACGAAAAACGAAACGTAACTTAAAAATTTCTTTAGTTACGATAAACAAATAAACGTTTAAATATGTTATAACGTTTAAAAGCTTAACAGTTAAAGCCGGATACGGAAACGACGAAAATAATATTATAATCGATATATTTTATAAAAATAAAAATAAAAAAGTTAAAGATAAATTAATTAAAGAATACTGAATTATGAGCCTTAATAAATATATTACCGAAATATTGAAAATCGATAACCGATAATTTAAAAGATAACAAAAAAAAAGAAATATTTTAATCCAAAGCTAGGGTAGTTTTAAGCTAATTAAAAAAGGAAATGCAATTCATTTTCGACTTTTTACGCTCTATATTTGAAATTTATAAAGTTAAGAACTATTTACTTTAACAGGGGTTTAATTACTTACTATAACTACGAAAAATAAGCATATATTATACGATAATGTAAAAGTTAAAAGTAATGAATTGAGACAGGGCTCATCAAAGTTGTTGTACGCAGAACCTCTTAATCGGTGCTTGGGAAGAAGAATGTCGGACCTTGCTACTTTGCTATGGAATGCCTTGGTCTCTGGAAAGACTGGATACAGGAGTTGTCAGGTCAGCAATATATAGACGTCGCCGACCTACTGGCCATAGCCGAGTTGATTGCCGAGGTGCCCAGCAGCGAAGCAAATGGAAACAGCTAGAAGCTGTAGCTGACGTAGCATGCAGTAGCATGTAGTAACAGTTGCAATAGCAGCTGCACCCATTCCTGCTCCCTACTCCACTTCAGTAATTACGATAATAGATTTCAGTTTTTAAAAGTTAATACCGAAAGGAAATTAACGACAAAAAAACGATTAAAGTAATTCGCCTCCGAAATAATTATAACTTTTTACTAAACATACGATAAGAACTAAAAAAAACCAAAAAGTTATTTTAAGTAATAATTAAAAAGGTTACTTTTATTAAATTAACGCTTATAAAGTAATTTTAAAATTATAAAGAATAAAAGAAATTTAAAAAATTTAATTTATTTTTATAGTTATAATAATAATAAAAAAGAAAGGATTAGGTAATATTCGACGTTTAAATAAAGGAATGCCAAGAATAAAACGAAGAATTATACTTAAAAAAGCCCGATCGATAAAGAAAGTTTTACGACGCTAACTGCAAACGATTTTAATACGAAATGTATAAAAATTAAAAAAAAAATATATTATACGACGAATTATACGAATATAACGATAAGGTTTTAATTTTAATAATTAAATAAGCAATAACCCGAAAATTAAAAATAGTACCGATACCTACAAAAAATAACCATTTAAAATAAAATCGATTAATTAGCAATATTTAAAAATTGATTAAAAAAAGTTGCCCTATAAAGAACTTTTATTATAATTATTACGATTAATGTAATTATTAAACGTGAAAAAGATTAATTTCAAAAATAATGGAAAAATATTATTAAAAAATAATGGAAAAATAGTATTAAAAGATAATTACGGATTTACAGTTTTAATTAAAGTTTACCGAAAACCTAATAAAATAACGCGTTTTTTATGAAAAAGTTTAATTATTATTTTTTACGGAAACGAAATCTTAAAATTAAAATATATTATAAAAAAAGCTTTTTAAAAGCAAATTACTTTTTTGGAAGTTATATTACGCCGATAAAATAGATATTTATAATAACTGCAGGAAATAAATAAATAACTTTTAAAATGAATTATTAAGTTCGAAAATAACTTAAAGAATTAACGTTACTTATAAAGAAGCCTTAAGCTAGTAAAAAGAATAAAGATAAATAATAATATTTTAAAAGAGCTTTATACGTAATAAAAACGACAAGAAAAAAAGTTAATTATAATATAAATACGAATTAAAAGAAATAGTATATCGTATTAATGAATTACACAGCTATATAGAGATATTATATCGGCTTAAAAATAATAAATAAGTTACATTTATTACAACAAAATAAAGAAAAAAATTTCAAAATTAAAAATATTAAAAGTAAAATATTTAATTACGATAACGGATAAATTAAACGCAGAATTAATTACTTTAAAACTTTCGTTGAAAAAGAATTATTAATTTTGATATTATTTTAATAAAGGATTACGATATAATTCTCGGATTATTATGGTTAAAGTAATATAATCCAGTTATCGATTAAAAAATTAGCCAAATAAATTTTATTTTATTTTTTATCGATATATAAAACGACGTAAAATTTTAATATTTGATTAAAAAGGTTAACGAATATAGATATAAAAATACGATAAAAACTTTATTACCTAAAGAAATACAGTATGTAGCAAATAAAGAGTATACCAGAAAAATACAGCATGATATTATAAACTTTAAAGCATAGTTTTAGCAAATAAATAATGATTTATTATTAAAGCTTAATTAGTTATTAAAATAAATAATTAAAGTATTACCAGAATACCATAAATCTATGCGATTATTATAAAAAAGATTTGAAATAAAATTATAAAATAACTTTTAAAAATAATAAAACGATTATTTTTTACCTTGTTTATATCCTAAATTAAACAAAAGTAAAGATATTACGTAATTATTACGAAAGTAAACTAAAAAAAGGTTATATATAACGTTTTAAATTATTAACAGAATACTTAATATTTTTCATATTAAAAAAGAATAAAAAATTATAATTTGTTATCGATTATAAATAACTTAATAATATTATTATTAAAAATAAAACCTTATTATTATTAATTACCGAAATAGGAAATTATATATACGGAATTTAATAATTAATATCTTTAAACTTAAAGAAAAAATTTAATTAAATACAATTTAAATTAAATAACGAATAAGAAATAACTTTAAATATTAAATACGAACTTTTCGAATACTTTATTATATCTTTTAAACTTATAAACGTACCGGCAACTTTCCAGCACATAATTAATTACGTATTACGAAAATATTTAAATATTTTTATTATATATTACTTTAACGATATCTTAATTTATTCGAAAAAAAAAGTATATAAAATAAATTTATAAAATTTTATAAACATTATAAAACGTAAATCCTTTAATTAACGCCGAAAAAAGCACTTTTTATATAAAAAAATAAAATATTTAAAATATGTTATTACCTTTAAATATATTAAAATAAACTTTAAAAAGTTTATAATAATTAAAAAATAAATTTAACCTATTAACGTTAAAAAACATATAAGCAAATTTTTGAATTTATTAATTATTATAAAAAGTTTATACGCAATTTTAGCAACATAGTTATATTATTAACGGAACTTACTAAAAAGAAAACGCCATGTAAATAAATAGTAAAAAAATAAAAAGAATTTTAATAAATTGATATTAATTATATACGACCCAAAGCGACCTGTTAAATTAAAAACTAACGTTTCGGATTACGCCTTAAAAGTAATAATCGAATATCGAAACGATTAAGAAAATCTTTATTTTATTATCTTTTACTTTTATAAACTACATAAAATTAAGCTGAATTATTTTCTATACAATGGAAAATTCCCAACTATCGTGAACCCTTTTAAGGAATTTAAATATTATCTTAAAAACAATATATATTAAATCAAAATATATACAGATTACAAAAATGACATATATTTTTTTACGATCTAAAAACTAATCGGAAAATACTTACGTTATATAAAATATTTTTTTAAATTCAATTACGTTATTATTTATCGCTAAGAATTCAGAAATAATAAACTAGATATATTTAATAAATAACCTGGGCTAAAAAAACCTATAATTAAAATATAACAGATAGTTTTCGACCTGATATACGAAGAATATTTGTAATAACGACAAATTACAATAAAAAAAATTCTCATTAATATATACTAACTTATAATATAATATAATAATAATTTACCTAAAAGATAACAAATAAATAAAAGCTAAATATTAAAAAAACTTTAAAAAGATTTAAGGCAAATATATATAAATATTAATTATATAAATATGTAAAGATTAATAAAACTTTAAAACATTTATAACTAATATATTACTTTTTTAAAATGAAATTAACAGTATAAAAACTAATATAACAATATGATATTTACGACAGGGCAAAAATGCGACAATATAAACCTTATAGAAAGCTATAACTATTATTAATTATAAAGTAATTATAAAATTTTAGTATATTTAATTTTATTAATAAGTTTTTTATATCAAAAAATTTAATTATAAAAATATATTACGATAATATTTTCGTAATCGTTAATCGATTTCCGAATTTTTTACTTCTTACTTTATAACGAAAATACCGCTATAAAATAATTCGTATATATTTTCTTTAAATATATTTTGAATATTTATAAATTTTTAACGGAAATTATATCAAATAAAGGCATAATTTCATTTTAAAATGTTTATTAAGAATGAATAATTTAATTTAATTTAAATCATAAATTATTTAACGTAGTTAAACCGTAAATAAACGGATAAACGAAAAAAATGAATTAAACGGTAAACTGTATTTATAATATTATATTAATTATAAATAAAATAATTACATTAAGAAATTA
>QJOA01000757.1:0-29402 GCA_004155915.1 Monosporascus sp. CRB-9-2 | reverse complement strand
CATAATAACCGGAACCATATTTCCTTTAAAGTTGGCCTAATTAACCCAAATATAAGGTCTCGATCATTAAGCAAAAAAAAAAAGATAAAAAAAAAAAAAAAAAACAAAAAAAAAAAAAAATTAAAAAAAAAAAAAAAAAAAAAAAAAAAAAAAAAAAACCAAATAATACAAAAATTTAACTAAACGCAAAAAACAAAGTCCTAAACTAAAGAAATTAAAAAAACAAGCCGCATAAACGGTAACTAAATTAATTAATAAATTTTATATATATTTTATAAAATTAAAAATTAATTACGTAAAATTCTTATTTAATTATTCCTTAAAATAAATTAAAAATAATTTTATTTTATAAAAAAAATTTAAAATAAAACAAAGTATAAAGTCGGACATATAACCTGGTTAATTAATTAATTAATACCCTTTATATATTTTTAACGGTCCTTTTTCACCGGGCTTAACCCCGAGAACATTACCACTTATCATTCATAGTTTGCTTTTACACTGGTCTCAACACCAAAATATAGCTTACGTTACCTTCATTATCTCTTAAACCCTGGGCTTACTCGTAACACGCTCTTCGATTATGCACTAATCAGGACCGATTCTTCCCGTCCCATTTCAATATAACGAAAATATCTAAATATATTTATAATACGTAATTAATTATTTGTTAAAGAGTTGCCGGTACGTTTATAAATTTAAAAATATAATAAAATATTCGAAAAATCCGTTTTTAATTTTAAAAGTTATTTTTTATTCGTTACTTAATTTAATTCGTATTTAATTATATTTTTTTAAGTTTAAAGATATAATTTATTTAATAAAATATAAATAGTTCTTTATTTTAGTAATTAATAATAATAATGTTTTATTTATAATAATAATATTATTAAATTATTTATAATTAATAGCGAATCGTAATGTTTTTTTTTATCGATACGAAAAATATTAAATATTTTATTAATAATTTGGAATATTATATATAACCTTTTTTTTAACTTGTTGTCGAAATAAGTACGTAATATCTTTAATTCTATTTAGTTTAGATTATAAATAACGTAAAAAGTAATTATTTTGCCTTTTTGAAAATTTTTTCGTAATTTTATTTATTATACAGTATCAATTTTGTTTTAAGTTTTCTTAAAAATAATCGCTTATATTTTTAATACTTCGGTAATATTTTAATTATTTATTTTTATATTATTTTAACTTTTAATAATAAGTTATTATTTATTTATTGAAATCATGTTTTAAAATTTATTATAATAGGCCGTATTTCTTTAGAAGACTTGTTATTTATTACGTATTTTATTTCTTTAAATAATAAAGTTTTTGTCGTATTTTTATATTTATATTTTTTAACTTTATTAATTAAATATTAAAATCTTATGTTATTTATATTTTACGTATCGATAAAATATAAAGCAAATTTTATTTAATTCATTTTTAATTGATAATTAAGTTATATTATTGTAATTATAATAATCGGCAAATTATATTATAATTCTTTATTAAAATAATATCAAAATTAATAATTTATCTTTTTTAACGAAAAATTTAAGGTAATTAATTTTATATTTAATTTATCAGTTATTATAATTAAATATTTAACTTTTAACATTTTTAACCTTATAAGGATTCTTTTTATTTCGTTATAATAATTATAACTTATTTATTATTTTTAAAGTAATATATTTTTTTATATAGCTCCGTAATTGCTTATTACGGTATATTATTTTGTTTGATTCGTAAATGTATTTTAATTAATTCTCTTTTTGTCGCTTTTATCGTATATAAAGTTTTTTTAAAGTATTATTATTTATTTATTTTTTATTAACTTAAAGTCCATTTATAAATAACCTTAATTTTCTAAATTATTTTCAAATTTTATAATTCGTTTTAAAAGTGATTTATTTAACTTTTATAATTATTATAAATCTTTATTTTATCGTTATAACATAATTTTCAAATTAGCTACTTATTTTCAAAAGATTTCCTTAACAATACATTTTAATTGTAAAATCTCGTTTCCGTATAAAAAAACGATTAAATTTTTTTCTAAAAAGCGTATTATTTTATTAAGTTTTTAGTAAACGTTAACTAAAATTATAAATCCGTAATGAATTTTTATAATATTTTTTTATTATCTTTTAAATTAACCTTTTTGTGTTTAATAATTGTATGAATCGTAATAATAAAAAAGGTTTTTTATAAAGTAATTTTTTCATTTTAATTATTTTTAAAAATTATTAATTAATCGATTTCGTTTTAAATTATTATCTTTTCTAAATATCGCTACCATCTTTAATTTTTTAGATCGTTACTTATTTAATTACTAAAATTAAAACTTATCGTTATATTTGTATAATCCGTTATACGATATATTTTTTAATAATTTTTGTACATTCTATATTAATATGGTTTATAATTAACGGCATAAATCTTTCCGTATTAATTCGGCCTTTTTAAATATAAACTTTCGTTTTATTTTCAATATTTTTATTTAAACCTTAAATTTTATTTCATCGTTTTTTTTTCTTCGTCGTTATAATTAGAAAAATAAATTATATTTTTTAAATTTTCTTTGTTTTGATATTTTTTAAATTATTTTATAAAGGTTAGTTTAGTAAAAATAACTTTTATAATTATTTCTTAGAGTAACTTTTTAGTCTTTTTTAATTTTTTATTATATTTTTAATAAAAAGTCATAATTATTTCGAACGCGGATTATATTAATTCTTTTTTAATTCCTGGTTTCCTATAGGTATTTATTTTCGGAAATTCAAATTTATTCTTGCGGTTATTTTTAGCTTTTATATTCTCGTATAATATATTTTTGTTTTCCGGAATTATAATCAATAATTAGGCCTTTTTTAATTAAATAATCGTTAATTTTATAAATTTAAATAAATTTTATAAAAATCGGAAACGAACCGGGCTTTTTTTTTAGTTAGTTTTAAAATATTATAATTTCGGAATAATTTTTTTTTTTGGTTTTTTAAATTCTTGGTTGTCGATTTTTATAGTTTCGGCGATATACTTATTAAAGCGTATAATTCGGTTTTTCTTTATTAATTCGATGTTAACGTTTTTCTTTAATTCTTTATAAAATATATCGATTATAACATTATTTTTCTCGCTTCCGTATCCGGCTTTAATAATTAAACTTCTAAACGTTATAATGTATTTAAAAGTTAATTTTTTTTTATAATTACAACATTTTTAAATTACGTTTCGTTTTTTGTCCGGATTAATAAAATTATTTTAGAATTTATTTTCGAAATTAATACAATATTCGAAAGGTTTTTAATACTTTTTTTTTTACATTCTTTAACTTGCGAATAATTTTATATAATATGTTCGAATTAATTTATAATATTTTTAATAAAGCAGGTTATTATAATAAAGATCTAATCCGGTAAATCTTTTAACTTTAAAAATTAAAAATACGGTTTAATTTAAAAAAAAAATATTTAAACGTTTTTTTATCGTAAAATCCAAACTTCTTAATTTTAATTTTAATAATTATTATAATTAATATTTCGGCTTTAAGTTAATTTTTATATTGTTTAACTTTATTTTTAAATTAAATAATAATATTCGAAATATTAATTAATATAATAATAATATTAAATATTATTTAAAGTTTAACAGTATTATTAAATAAAAATTAATAACGTATAACGGTTATAGATTTAATTAATTATTAATTTTAATCGTACAATTTATATTAATAAAAATTTTATAAAAATTTAAATAACAAAATAATAATTAATTTAATAATAATAAATAACTTTAAATAATTTAAATAATGAACTTACAGTTATAATTAATATTATTTAAGTTATAAAAATAATAAACATATATATATTTATTTTAATTCGAAATATTGGAATTAATTCGATCTATTTATAATAATTAGATTTCGTTAAGCCTATCGAGCCCGTCGAACCACTTCCTTTGTTCGACTAGCTCGAAGCGCTAAGCCCTATTTTCTCCACTAGATCCATCGAGCCGGTTACGTAAGCCAAAACCCTTTATCGGAAATGTCCACACATCCTCCGACCGTCTGGCAATGGGCCAAGTTCTTAGGTCATAACAAATATACCTTAAATAAACTCGGAAATTTTTAAAGTTCCGATTTAGCAGGTTAAATTTATTAATAATATTTCTGATAAGTAACTTATTTGCGATAAATAATCTAGCTTTAATAAATAATTTAGTTTCGATAAATTATTTGGCTTTAATAAATAACTTACCTTTAATAAATAATTTCTTTTTAATAATTCATTTACTACTTGTAAATAATTTTAAAAACGGATAATAAAATTTTAATGCGGGAAGAAATTAAAACCGTTATCGGAATAATTCGTAATATAATATAATTTACGGCCTTATTTAATTAAAGCAATTTTATATTAGCTTAATAATATTCGATTATTTTTAAATATAAAACGTTTTTTATAGAAAAATATATATTATACATAATCGATTTTTAATATTAATTATATATTATAAAGTTATATTAATATAAAGAAAAATTAGAAGGTTATAAATATTTTACGTTTTAATATTAACTTTAATTTATATTAATTGAAAAAATCCTATAATTAATAATATTATTCGAACTTAGTAATATTACAAAAGGCTTATATTATAAATAAAACTTTTAATTATTGAAAAATGCAGTATTTATATAAACGTTAAATATTAATAATGCTACTTAAATTATTTTAATTAATAACGTTCGAAAAAACAGTATATACGTTATAGCGGATTATGCTAGTTTTATAAATTATTAAATTATTAAACTAATTAAGGACTTTTAATTCATTACGGTTTTTATAATTTAACGAAAAAGATATACAAATTAAATATTTTGTAAACGATATAAAAAAAGGTTTATAATTTTAAAAACCGGGCCGGTTAATAAGGAAATATATATTATATAGCCGTTTTATAAATGTTATAATTTACGGAATTATACGAGTAATAATTATGTAAATTACGTATAAAAACGCGGCAAAAAATGCTTATATGCGGTCATAAAATACAAAACGTTATTATACAGTTGGAATAAAAATTTCCAAAAGGACTTAACTCTGGATATCATGCTTAAAACGAACATAATTTTAAATCCTTATAATATTAAAAAATTCTTAATGCATATATTATAATAATATATAAAAAAAAACGTTAAATTAAAAGAAAGGGTTTTGAAAGATTATGCGAAAATATTGATTTATAAATTAATTATAAATAAAATATATAGGTTAATACGAAATTTTACAATATATTTAATTATACATAATATAATATTATTTATATATTAATTTATTATAATACGAAAGATTTATACGGCATAACCATAAAATAAAATATATAAACGATATACGGTTAATTAAAATTGCGCTATATTCGAAAATTTATTAATATTAAAATTATAATAAAATCTCCGAATCAGGGATAACAAAATATAGAAATAATAGAAAAATACAGAACTATATTAACGGCTTATATTTATCCGATAAATTTCTATTTTATTTATTCATTAACGATATAAACGGTAACGAATAATTTTAATTGAAATTATTTATTAAATTATCCATGATCTATATTATAAAATTATAACCTTTATCGATATAAAATATATTACGGTTATCTAAAGCTAAACTATTTTAAAAAATCTTTTATTAAAAGTTTTTCGAGTAATTACGTCAAGATTATTTATGAATTATTTTTATCCTTTATTATATTTAATTAATTAAGCTTATTTTCGTTATTATTAATAAGTACGGTATTGTTAAAATCAATAGGTTTAATTTCCCGTCATTTTATAGTCTGCAATTCAAATATTTTTAAATTTTTAGCCATTTTTTTTAACCGGAGATGGATTTTTTTATAAGCCAGAAATTATTAAGCAAATAATGGGCACGTTTAATAATTTCGGTATGAAAATTTCGAATAATATAGTACTCATTTTGCGAAAAAATATAACGAGCGTAAAATTTGAACTGCAAAAAATACGGTATTCGATTAAAAATGAATTCCGGAAAAAAATAATATTAACGTTATATATATTATTTTTCGAACAGCAAAGTTTATTAATAAGCTATAGGTTATAATATTTGCTTTTTCGATTAAATACTTTCCATATTTTTGCATTAGATTTTATAAAAACTAAACTTAATATTAAGATTAAATTAATAAGTATTTAATTTACTACAACAGAACGTAATATTTAATCGAAATAAAGCATTTTTTTGCCGTAATTATATTAACCGGTTTTATAAAAAAAAGTTTAATAATATCGGTATTAGTTATTTAATATAATTAACGTCTTTGTGTTATATAATCTGCGAAATATATAAATAGGGCTGGGCTTTTTAAAAAAAAATTCGAATTTTTTTTTCGATAAAAACGGAATCGTTTAACGGTTAATTATGATTTATATTCGATTAAGAAAATTATTGTTTTATAAAATATTAAATACGTCAAAAATATTTTTATCTTTATAATTATCTAATAAAAAGGCCTAAATTTATATAACCTAATTAAAATTATATCGTTTAAAAATGATATAGATGAATACTATTTTTAAGTTAAAGGATAAAATATTTAAAAATTATCCGTTAAATTATTTATATTATTAAATAACATATTATTAACAAATAATATTAAAAGGTTTTCGGCGTATAAATCCTTATTTATTAACGCGTTTTAATTAAAACCTTATAATATTTTCCTTATTTATTAAACGTAATTAAAATATTTAAAACTATATTATATGCGATAATTTTGAATTTAGTAACCGTTAACCGGAAGCGTATATATTTTATAAATTTAATAAGTTACATTTTTTTTTAAAGATTTCGATTAAAATATTTTGAACAATTCCGTATATATTAAACGTTTCCTTTATAAATAATTTATATTTAACATATAATTTTTCTAATATTAACGTAAAAATGTAAATACTATATATATAAAGTATAAAAGGTTTAAATAAATAAAGTTTTACCAACTTTTAATATAATTATATTATTTTATTTAGAAATTAACGGTTCGTTTTTAAAATTATTTATATTATATATATTCCGCTTATATTAGTAGATTATTAAGTACGTATAACTATAAATAGAGAGTTTATTTATATATAAAATAAAACGGAAATATAAAGATATTATCGTTTTCTTTTATATAAATCGGTTATTTTAACTTTATTAATTTATATTTTCCGGATATAATTAATTATTCTTTAGTTTTTATAAATAAAGTAAAACCGGTCTAAAAACCGATCGGATTATTTTTTTTTAAAATTTATATATTACCTGGAAAATCTTTCGATAAATATTATAAATACCGTTAACAATACTCTTGTTTTCGTTAACTATACTTAATAAAATCGAATAACGCTTATTATACGGTATACGTTTTAATTAAAAAAAAATAAAAACTTTTATTTATTACGTTTATAAAACGTATTAATAAAATTAAGAAATAGAATTTAGATAATATTAGTTATAAATTAGTAAAATAATATTAAACGGTTTTAAATATTATTAAAACCTTTCGTAAAAAAAGATTTTTTAATATTAATTAAAATAAAATATAAACTATTTTAACGTTTTTTCGGAATACGGTTATAATAACGGGTAAAAGCAATAATAATAATCCGTATAACGCTATTATACTAAAACGTTATATTATAAATATAATCTTAAATATTAAATTTATTATATTAAAATATAATATGATTTTACTATACTTAACCGTAAAACGTAATTTATTTTAATTGAAATTATATTATTAAAAAATCTAATAAATTTATTTAAACATTGTTTAATAATTAATTTATATTTTTGTTAAACGTGTAATGATTATTACAAATATTTAATCCGTTTAATATATCGATTTTATTTCGTAATATATCCGAACATAATAAAAACTTGCTTAATAAACGGGTTTAATAATTATCGTTAATTTTAAAAATTATTTTAATTATAATAATTAAAATTATAAAAAACGGATATATAGAAACGTTTAAATCGTTATAATTACGGAATTATTTTATTTTTAATTTTACTATTTATAACGGATATTTTTTTAAGTATATCATTACTTAATTTAAAATCTTAAATTAATTAAAAATTAACTTTTTTATAAATCCTTAGTTTTCGTTTAAAGTAATATAAATTATATTAATATTAAAAAATAAATTTTACGATAAACGGCAAATTTCAAGCCTTTTTACGAAAGTTATAAGATTATTATATAATATATCGTAATATTTACGTATAAAAATATTTTAATTAATAAAAGCTATAAACTTTTATTAACGTTTATATATTATTAATTTATTCCCTATTCGTTTTTTATAATATGTTAATTAAACGGTAAATTCGAATAATTAAAACATATAATCGGTTAATATCGTCGCAAAAAATCCAGTTACGAATTAGGTTTTCGAATTCCATATCCGCTTATTAGGTTTTCCAAAATATTAACGTACGTATACGTATATCCTGCTTTTTTAAAATAATAACGCGATATATTTAGATTTTAATTAATAAACCTTTTAAAATATACAAATAATAAAAAGGTTTTAATTAAAATTAAAATAATATTAATAATAAATTATAACGTAAAAAATTATAAAAATATATATATAACTATAAACGACATTAAATTATTAAGTTGTTATAGATTTTCGCTTTTTAAAAAAATAAATACGGAAAACGAAATTTATTTTTTTAAGTTAATATTTAAGCTTTGCTGGTTCGTTACGGGGATTTAGGATTTGATTGGTTAATTTTTAACGTTATAAAGCGGTACTTAAGTAACTTTAAAAAAGAGCCAGCAAGGCCTAAGCTAGCTGAGGTAATATATATCGGGCCGTTAGGAAGTTAACGGGTTGTTAACAGCTGTATTTAGTGTTACGGCCAGCGAAATATAGCATGATAGCTAGTTTATTGGCGCTATGAACAAACATTTTAAGCTGAAAAAAAGAAGGGAAAAAAGGCAAAGTTGCAAAATGCGTAAAGATTTATAAATATCCCTACTTTTTATGTAGCAGGTGCTTAATTCGTATGGCAGCTATCAGCCCTACGTAACGGTTACCAGCCTTACGGTTTAATCCTGGTAACTGCCGTTATATTACCCCTTTCCAGAAATTTATATATAATTTAAAAAAAATATATAAGTTTTTGTTAATTATAAATGCCGTTTTTTTTCCTAATCCGGTTCTTATTTTCGTAACCTTATTATTATTAAGATAATTTTCGTTAATTTCGTCGGTTATTATTATACGTATTTAATTTTATAGACGAACCGGTAATTTAAATACTTTAAAATATTCCGTATAAAATTATTTTGTTACGATTAATACGTTTTTAAAATTAATTATAAAATATTATATCTTATCGAAATCATAACCTTTTTATTTAGCTTAATATTATAACTTTTTATAATATTTATTAAATTAATTATTTAATTTATTTTATTTTAAATTTTAATTTACCGTTAATTTTTTTAAATAACGATAATATTTAAGTTTATTAAAGTAACGAATGACTATTGGCTTTATATAACCGATCGGCGTAGAATAAATTAATTATTTTATAATTTAATAACAAATCGAAAATAAAATTATATCCGTATTTTTTTATAATTTTAAAAGATTTTATTTATTATAAGTTTAAATAAATAATTACTATTTATATCGCAAAACCTTTTTTACGGATATAAAACGTTTCCGTAATAATATTCTATATTAATAAATTCGTTTAATTTAATTAAAAATTAAACAATAAATTATTTTACGTTATTATGAATTTAAATAATAAATATTTTCAAGAAAACGATATAAATATCGATAATATCGGTTAATTTAGGTTTCGGCGGTATTAATTTCTTTATTTAATAAAATTATTATAATTTTGTTAAATTTATTAATAAACGTTTATATAAAATTATAACCGTACCGGTTTTTTGCCATATTCTTTCCGTCGACGACAACGTAATTTTAAATATTATTCGGAATAAAAAAAAGGTAAAAAAATCCCCGGGTTTTATTTCGAAACGTTTTGTTCCGACGGTAATTATAATAAATCCGAATATATTATCGGATATCTTACTAAAGCCGAAATTAAATATATTTCCGTATTAATATTTTAATTATTTTATTTTAGCAAAAATATACAAATATTTTAAATACGTAAGTTTTACGGATAAATACGGTACGGAAAAAAATACGACCGTTAGTTATTTTTTCGGGTACTACAAATTTATTATCCCTTTTGCCTAAATTTTATATTTCGTTTTCATAACGAATAATGAAATAGAGCAGGGTGCAGGGTCGGACATATGGCCTGACTGATCAGTTAATCAGCACCCCCTATGTATTTCTAGCGGTCCTTTTTCGCCGGGCTCAACCCCGACAACATCACCACTCATCCATCATAGTTTTGCTCTACACTGGTCTTAACACCAAAATATAGCTGCATTACCTTTATTATCTCTTGAACCCTGAGCTTACTCGGAACACGCTTTTCGATTATGCATTAATCAGGACCGATTTTTCCCGTCCTATTTTATCTGGCTGCCAAGAAAAGAAAACTGGCTTTAATTAACTACCGAAACAATTTTCGATTTCCGATTATAAAACGGAAAAGATAAAATTTTAATTAAAAACGCAATTATAATTACGATTATAATTATATAAACTTAATAATAACTTACGGTAAATAATTAATAATTACGATAATAACGTAACCTTTTTCCGAATAATAAAAAAATTATTAAATTATTTAAATACGATATTTTATTTAAAAATATAATTTTAGATGAAAAACGGCAAAAAAAATATAAGCGCGGACGGTAACCGGAATTTATATTTAACTTAATTATTTAAATTTTAAACCGATTATATAATTTAAAATATTATACGTATTAATAAAAAAATTACGTAATAAAATAAATTATAAAATTTAATTAATAAAAATCAAAGAAGTTAAAATTATATCGTTAACGACGTAATTATTAAAATTTAAATTAATTAAAATAAATATAACGATAATAAAATTAACGATATAAATAAAATAATAAATATAAATAAATAAAAATAAGTTATAAAGTTATTTATTTTATATACGAAAAAAAATACCGAAAAAAAGATGAAGTTTTTTAATATAATATAAAAATTAAAAAAGAATTTTACGCGATATATTTTAAACCTTTTTAATATTAATCGGATAATATTTTATTTAATTATTATTAAACGATATTATTTAAGATTTTTTTTTTATTAAGCTTAAAGACTATAACGTTTAAATTAATAATAAAAATATTAATTAATAAATTAAAAAAGTTACGGTTAAATAATTAATAAAAAAAAGTTATATAATTTTTAAATCCGATAAAAATATTATATTTAAAATAATTATTATAAATAATTATTTATCTTATACCTAAATATATTTCCGTTAAAATAATATTTTATAACTTAAATAATTTGAAAATTAATAATATTAATTAATTTAAAATAAGTTTTAATAAATTTTTTAAAGGTTTATCGAAATCTTTTAAAATTATTACATAAATTTAATTATAATACGGATTATTTCCAGTATTAAATTTTCTTAATTTTACGAAAAATTAAAACTTTGCTTTAAATATAACCGTTTAATACCAATTAATAAAAAACCTTTACGATAATAAATTTAATAAAATTACATTTTGGAATAATAATAAGTTGATCGGATTTTTAAAGTTTATTAAGGATTTAAATATATAAATAATTTTTGAAATTATTATCAAAATATTAAAAAGATAAAAGATTTTATAAAAATACGAATTTTTAAAATTATTTATAAAATTTATAATACTTATACCGAACGTTATATCTTTCGAACAAATTAATTAACCCGAATACGGTTTTTTTATATTTATTATAAATAATCTTTTATTTTTTATAATTTTTTTAAAACCGTTAATTTATTTAAAATTTCGTTTTTTAAGTATTAAAATTATCAATTAAATTAAAAAAATTATTTAATTAAATAAGAAATATAAATTTACAGAATTTAAAATATTTACCGAATTATTATTTTATACTGATAATAATAATATAAAAATTTAAACCAAAATAATTATTAATAAAATAATTAAATAAAACGACGTAACTAAAATTATTTTAAAAACTTTTAAGTTATAAAACTTAAAGCAAATTCGGATTATTAAAAATCGATTAAGGATTTTAATGAAGTAAATTTAACGGAATAACTTTAATTAAATTTATAATTATTATTTAAAATATGCCGTTAAAATAAAAATCGTGTTGGAAAAGGTTAAATAAAAAAAATAATTAATTAATAAAAACGAATATATTAAAAACTTATTAAAAGGATTATTAATAATTCGAATATATAATTTAAAAATTTATACGTAATAATTTATTATAAAGCTTTTATATTAATTAAAAGCTGGGTTATAAATAAAGTTATATTTTTTAAATATAAAGGACGTAAACGATAATATAAAAACGTTTATTTCGATATCGAGCAAAAAAATAAAGATCGGCTTTATTTGATTTAATAAATTAAATAATAACGATTAAAAAGTTTCCGTTTACGATAATTATTATCGAACCGGATTAATTAAATATCGGAAATTACGAATGCGTTATAAAATTTAAAAGTTAACTAAACCCGATAAATTTAAAATTTCCAAATTTTTAAAAAGGAAATAAAAAACCGAAAAGTAACCCGGATATTATAATATTACGTTCCGCCAAAATAGGAAATATTTTAAATATATAGTTATAATACCGATCCGTCGATTAATATAATTAATTTTGAACCGGATAAATTTAATCGATTAAATTCTTACCGTAAACAAAATAAATACCGAAAGCGAGGAAATTACCGTAACAGTTATTAAAATAGTAATAAAAATTTTAATAACTTTAATTAAAATATTTATTAATTTTATTAAAAGTTTAAATGTAATATGCAAAAATTCCGTTTATTTATTAATATAAAAATTACCGGATTAATTTTATTTGCCGATAACGGCTATATTATTTTTTTAAAAACTTTAAAAAATACAGTTACTTTAGGTATAATTTAATTTTTTAAAATTTTAAAAAATTAGACGATTAAATAATAAATTTTAATTTGGAAAAAATTTTTAAAATATATTTATGGTTTATTAACCTTTTTTGCTCGATTTAACGAAAAAATGCGGTATTTCGATCGGCGAAACGATATTTTCCGCGGCGTTAATAATTGATTAATTAATTCCGATCCGGATATTATTATTTAAATTAAATTTTAAAAGTATATTACGATTTTATAATTAAATCGATAAAAATTTGATATTAATTAAATTAAGGTAATTAAAATTAATATAATATATTTTGTTAATTATAAAAAAACCGTTTTATAAAAAGGTATTTTTATATAAATGGTTATAAGTAACCCTTTTAAAAACAAAGGTACCCGTTATTTGGAAAAAATCCGGGCTTTAAAAATTAATAATTTTAATTAATTAGCGATATTTATTAACGTTATAATAATTAAGTAATTTAAAAATAAAAAAAATAACTTTAAAAGCATAAAAAAGAAAAATTAAATACGAAATTAACGATAATAATTTAATATTTAAAAAATTTATATTTTATAATATAAAAGTTAATGTTTAAATAAATAATATTTTTTAAATAAATATTAATACTTTTTAGATAAATTATATTACTTAAATGGATAATATTTTTATTTATAAAACCTTAATCAATAAATATATAATTAAATTCTGGAAAAAGAAGATTCGAAAAATTTTAAAAAAATTTTAAGATTATTTGGTCCGAATTAATCGAAATTTGTTTAAATTTTAGAAAAGTTTTTAAAAACTTTATAATTATTAAAATTTTAAAAATATTTAATTGCAAAAATACGAAAATGATTAAGATAACCGAAATTAAGGGTATAAAAATCGAAACCTTTAAAAGTAAAAAAACTTTTAAAATTTTTATTATAAATATTGGTTATAAAATAAAAAGTTAAAAAGAAATTAAAATTTTATTAATTTAATAATGCAGTTTAGCTAAATATATTATTCCGTTATTTAAATTAGTAATTAAAGTAAGTTATAAAGGCGGCAAAATTTGATTAATAAAGTTATCGATATTAAAGTTAAATTTAACGTTATGATTACGTTATACGTTAAACGATATAAATTAATTATAAAATAAATATGCGTATCGTTTATAAGTTTAATATTTAAAAAAAAAATTCGTTTAAAGGTCTTATTAAAGTATCCGTTTAGTTAATTAACCGATTAATTATTATTTCTTTATTTATCGTTAATAATTATTACGTTACGTAATTATTAATATTAGTATTTAATTTTATAACCAAATCGAAAATAACGTTAAATATAAACCTAAACGTAATAAAAAAAACCCTGGAATTTGGCCCGTTAAAGATTATTATCCTTTTAATCCTTATTGGAAAAGTTACGCGTAATATCCGTATTAATAAAAAGCCTGAAAAAAAGTAGCCAGTAAAACAGTAAGCCGTTTTATTAACGAAAATAAGCTTATAAATAAAAATACGGCTGAATACGTTACGGGCCTTTATATTTTTTCGATTAATAATATATATATTAATTAAAACCTTAAAATAATTTAAAAAGTTATAAGTAATAAATTAAAACCTGGAAATATTATTTTAATTTAATTTAACGATAAAAAATTTACATATATTTTATATAAAATATTGTAAGACGAAATATAACAAAAAATTAATAATAATCGGACCGTATAAATTAATACGATATATAAGCCGAAATAAAAAAAGGTAATTTTAATCGATAATATGATATTAAACGGATTAATATTATCGGGAAATTTAAATTAAAAAATTAAAAAGCTTAAAAAAATGCAAAAAATTATTAATTAAAATAAAAAGAAACTTAATAAATTTGGTATATTATTAGTTACTTTTTTTTTAAGTTTATTACTATATTATAAGGTACCCAACTTATTAAGGAAAAAATTAGGGTTATTTTTAATTAATTTAATAACAAATTTAACTGTATTAAAAAAATCTTATTTAAAAAAATACTTCTTTTTTAAAAAGGTTACTTGAATTTAAAATTAATAAAATTGTAACAAAATTAAATCGAATATCGTATTAAATTATACAATTTAAATAATTCTTTATAAAATATAATAAATTAAAGGTATAATAATATTTATTAATTTTAAAAACAAATTAATTAATATGTTACGAATACGTATTTAATAAAAGATATTTAAATAATTTTACGTTACGTACAAAAATACTTAATTTTTTATCGAAAAAAAGAACGGTAATTTATAATTAATTAATTTTATTATTAAATTAAACGTTATTACCTTACGAAATACTTTTATACCAAAAAAAATATAATAAGTTTTTTGCGAATTTTATTATATATACGTTAATTATTTTAATAAACTTTTTTTCCGGTTACGATTAGGTTATATTAATTTTTATTAACAAAAATCTTATTATTTTTATAATATTTTTGAAACTTTTTAAATATATTAATATATTTTTAAGGTTTATTAATTTTATAGCTTATTTTTGCCGCGTAATAAGAAGGATTTTTAACGATTTAATGCCCGATATTACCCGGTTATTTGTCGACGACGTCGATATTAAAAACCTAAAAATAAAATATAACGACGAAAAAAATTTTCCCGGAATTCGGTAATTTATATATAAATATATTATTAATATAAATAAAATCCTTATTAACTATAAGCTTATTAATGTATCGATTAATATAAAGAAGTTTTATTAATATTAAAAAATACTTATTATAATTAGATTTTTTTAGGAATAAATAAACGGCGACCGGATATAATTAAAATAAATTTTTTTTTAAAAGTTTTGTTATATAAAAGCGTTTCGAAAATTAAAGCTTTTTTAAATATCCTTATTTATTACCGGATTTTTGTTATATATTTCGTTATTAAAACCAAACTTTTTATACGTTTATTCCGGAAAAATTAACTTTTTATTTAAAAATTTAATTAAAACCGTACCATAAAAGATATAAAAAAAGCAATTATTATTATTCCGACTTTAATTATTTTAAATTATAATTTTATTATAAATAAAATTATTATAAAAATAAACATAAATAAAAATAATTTTAAAAGTATTTTTGGTTAAATAATTAATAATATCGAATATTTTACGGGTTTTAAAAATAATATTTAAAAAGGCGTTATGTTAAATTACGATATTAAAAAATTAAAGTATTAAATTATTTTTAAAGTTTTAAAGAAATTTTGAAATTATATTTACGAAATCCGATTTATATTAAAAATTAACGTTAAAATATTAATAATTTAAATTAATAATTTTTTAATTTTTTTATTTAAAATTATGTTTATTCGTAAAATTACTTAAATAAAAATTTTCGATTTCGAGATTAAGCATATTTTTGGTAAAAAAATTTAGCCGTCGATAATTTATCTCGAAAACCGTTTAAAATTTTTAATACGTTAAACGATAAATATAAAAAAAGTTTAATAATTTTATTAATATTTAATTAAACGTTATTCGGTTTAATTTTATTTTAATCGGTATAACTTTAATTTTTATTAAAACGAATAAATAAAAACCTTTTATTAAAAATTAATTTCAAAAATTATAAAAATAGATTAAATTTTTTATAATATTAAATTTTTTTAATCGGTTACGTAAAGTTTTAATAAAAAAAACCCCGTTTTTAAAATTAAAACGTTAAAATATTATATTTAAAACGATATTTTATAACGTAAAACGGATAAACGATACGGTAACCGTAAAGTTATCGATATTAAACGAAAACGATTTACGGTAATTAAATAATGTTATAAAAATTATGGTTATAAAAAACGAAATTCGATTTATTATCGTATAATAACTTTTTATTATTAACGCGAATTATTTGGTTATATTTAAAAAATAATACGGGCGTATATAAAATATTAAAAGATAATTAATTAACGGTTCGAAAAAAGTTACGGCTTTTCGTAATTTATTAATATAATTATAATTTGGATAATTAATATTTAATTTATGCTTAACGATAACGGTTATAAGGTTACGATTAAAACGAAATACAAATTATCCGATTATTTAAAAATTAAAGTTTTACATTTTATTACGTTAATAACGATTAAAAATTTTTGGATAAATATATTTTTTACCGATACGGTATTCCGATTAAAATTAAAATAAATAATAACTTTAAAAATAAAAGCGAAATAATTAAAATTTGTAATATATTTAAGATTTAACGAAAGGTCGGAATTACGTATATTATATAATAATAAGGTTTAATTAAAAAAAATTACGTTCCGATTATTAAAGCTTTAATAAAAACGATAAATAATACCGGCAAAGAATAAGTTAAGTTTTTATTTAAAATGGTTTTCGCCGATAATACCATTATAAAAAATTACGGTTTAAACCCGTATAAATTATTATACGGTTAAAAAAAGTTTTTACTAATCGAAATAATTTTGCCGATATGGAAAATTATAATATATAATTTTAATATCCCGAAAAAAAAATTTATTTAAAAAATTCGGTTTTTAAAAAAAAAAGTTTTAAAAACGTAACCAAAATTACCAAAATTATTACTAATTAACGTCGTAAAGTTACCAAATTAATAAATTAAAAGAATAAAAATAAAATATAAAATAAACTTTTAAAAATAAATAACTTGGTATTATTATATAATATACCCCGATATATAAATATATTTAAAGATATAAAGTTTAAATATCGTTAAATTAATCCGTATTTAATTAATAATATTATTAATTTAAATATTTATTATTTAAAAAAAATAATAAAATAAAATTATAAAAAAATTTATAAATAACTTAAAATAATTTATAAAAAATAAAAAAAGTTATTAAAGATTAATTAATTTCTAAAAAAATAATAAAATAAAATTATTTACCGATTAACCCGACGATAAAATATCGGATATTTTTAATATTATTAATATTAAATTATTAAAAAATTAATAATTTAAAGTTTTAAAATTTATAAAAATAAATATTAAAGTATAAATACTTAATAATCGATTTAAAGGTTACATAATCGTAAACGATAATAATATACCGAAAACGAACGAATTAAAAAAACGGAAAAAATTAACGTAATTAACTATAAAAAATTAAAATATAAAAATTTTATTACGCCTTATTATTACCCTGCTTATTATTATTTTATACGATACCTATTATATTTTATTTATAATTAATACGTTTAATTATATTCGCCCGGTATTAAAAATTTAAAATATATTTTTTAACTTTATTCCAAAATTAATTTTTATCGAATATTTTTATAATCGGATAAGTATCGTTACGAATTTTTTTTTTAATTTATAATAATTATTTATAATTTGCTTTAAAGTTTTCGAATTAATTATTCTAAAAGGTATAATTATAATTTTCGATAAATTTAACGTAATTATTATAAAAATTTTTATAAAATTCCGGAATCGATTAATATTTAAAAAATAAATATATATTATATTAATTAAATTACTTTAATATTTTATATCGTCGTTTATATAACTTATACGGTATAATATTAAATACTTCGAAAATTTGAATAAATAAGTTAATAATATACCGAAAGTTTTTGGTAAATAAAAATATAAAAAAGTCCCTAAGTCCGGTCCGAAATATTTTAACGTATATAAAATAAGACGGTAATTTTTTATTTTCGTTTTAAAATATAGTAATTATATTAAATTAAATATTTGTAATTATTTAAAAGTTTTCGCCTTTGATTCGTTATCGTATATACTAACCGGTAGCTGGACCGCCGACCAAGCTAATAAATATAATTTCGAATATTTTATATTAATTAATAAAAATTCGTTAAAAATGTTACAAAAAATAAAAAATATTTATTTTGATATATTTAAACGTTACGTAATGTATAATATTTTTGTTATTCCAACATTAAATTAATTTACGTTAACGCCCAATTTAAAGGTTAAAAAGGCGTAATATTTTAATGCTTAAAAATAGCTTAGGAAACCGATTAATAATACGCGGATTTATTAAAATTGTCGATGCCGTTAATAAAAACCCTAAAATAATATTACGAAATTAAAATATTTTAAGAAATAAAGGTATAACCGATATTAATTAACGGCCATCGATTATTTATTTAATAATATTTAGGATTAAATTAAGTATTAAACTTTTTATTATTTTAATTAATAGTAATATATATTAAAAAGGTTAAGATTTAAAAAATTATAAGTTATTTATAAGCGGTATTTTAAATAATAAGGTATTTTAATTAAATATTATATTATAAAATTTGTATTAAAAAAAAAGTTAATTTGTAAATAGGTATCCGGCGATATATTAAATTTTAAGGCTTACGGATATTATTAAAGTTATATAAAGGTTTAATATTTCCGATTAATAATTAAGGCTTTATCGCTACGATAAATTATAAGTTTAAAAAATATAATCGTATTTAATATAATTAAAACCTTACGACGTTAAATAAAAATATATTCGAAATTACGTATATTTTACCTAATTCTGTAATCGACGTATTTAATGTTATTAAAACTTAATAACTTATTATTTAATCCGGATTATTTTTTAATAACCGATTTTTTTATAAAGTTAATAAATTTACTGAGATTTATATTTTTACGAAAACCTTAAATATTACGAAAATTTAATAATTTGCAGGAATTTATAATAATATTAATTAAAACGACGGAAATAATAATATATATATTTAGGTACATATTAAGTTTTAAAAATAAATATAATCAGGAAAAAAAAAGTTGGTATGGTTTATAAGAAAAAAGTTGTAAAAAAAGTATAGGTATAGAAATAATTGTATAATTAATTAAAGAAACGTACCGATAATTATATTCTTTTTTATATAATATTAGATAAAATTATTAAAAAAAAATTTAACGTATACGTTTTTTATAACAAAATTTAATATACTGGTTTTATATGCATTTAATTAATTACGTACATAATTTAATATTATTTCTTAACGAATTTTTATATTAATATAATTCGATATTTATAATTTACCTATATTTTTATATATTTATATTTACATATATCTATATATTTAATATTATTTTTATTTATTATTATTATTATTTTTAATTATTATATATTATTTTAATTATACCTGCATATTTTAATTAATTTAATATTAATTATAATATTATCGTCCAAAAAACGTATTATATAAAATAAAAACGAAAAATCCAAAAATTAAATATATTATATTTTGGAAATCTTAATTAATTTGTTAATATATTTATATAAAATATCGATAATATAAACCGCGTATTACATAAAATATATAATAAAACCGTATTCCTTATCTTTTTATAATATTTATCCCGGAATTATATTTTAATCGGTTTATTTTTATTGCTTTATATAATAAAAGTAATATCCGTTTATAACGAAAAATTATTTTACCTTTTTTATAATCCGATAAATTTTAAAATAACGTAATATCGGCCGGATTATAGCAAACCTTAATAATTATACAAAATAAAAAATATTTATAATTATAATATATTATAATAATTATTTAAATAATCGTTATAAATGTTTTATCCGGAATTATAACCGTTATTTTAAAAACCGGAAAGGTAATTAATAAAAATTAAATTATTATTATTTCCAATAAAATAAAAAAAGTAATCCGGGTTTATAATTTTAAATATATTTGGTCCGTTACTTATTTTAAAATATTAATCGGTAACAAAAAAAAAGGTTATTAAATTAATATACTATATATCCGATCAAAAGAATTATTATGCTTTTTAATATTTACCCGTTCGAAAAACGTATTAAGTTATTGTTATAAAAATATCGAAAAGTTTAAAAAAATTTAGCTTTCGGCAACCCGTTTATACGTATAACGATTATTAATATACCGTCTTAAAATATATCTTAAATTTACGGTTTATAAATTATTTACGCGTTTTATTTTATTATTCGTAACTTAAAACAATAAAATAAATTTATATTATATAAAAAAAACGTTATATTAAATAACATAAAAAAATAATTAAAAAATACTTTAAATTTAAATTAAAATAAAAAAATTTCTTAAAGCTTGCAAAATTATAACTTAACAAATCTTTATTTTTATTTAGCAATAATAATAAAAAGTTAAATATTAATAAATCTTTAAATTTTAAAAATATTTAATAATTAAACTTAATTCCTCTTAATTAAAAAAAACGATCTTAAAAATTTAACCTTATAAACTACCGTAATTTTTATATCTCCTTTATAACCTACCCGTTTTAAACATATATTACCGATATAACCTTTTAAACTTACCTTTAAACCGAAATATAAATCTTAACCGGCCGCAAATAATTAGCAAGCATATATAATAATAAAAGGCCGGTATAATATACCGTACAAATAAATAAAAAATACCTATAAAATAATAATATAGCAACCGGAACCATATTTCCCTTAAGGTTGGCCAGGTTGGCCCAAATATAAAACCTCGATTATTAAGCAAAAAAAAAGGATAAAGCATAAAAAGAAAAAAAAATTTAAATAATATAAGGATTTAACTAAACGCAAAAAATAAAATCTTAAGCTAAAAAAACTGGAAAATAAGCCGCATAAAAGGTAACTAAATTAATTAATAAATTTTATATATATTTTATAAAATTAAAAATTAATTACGTTAAGTTTTTATTTAATTATTTCTTAAAATAAATTAAAGATAATTTTATTTTATAAAAAAAATATTAAAATAAAATAAGGTACAGGGTCGGATATATAACCTAACTAATTAGTTAGTTAGCATTCCCTATATATTTCTAACGGTCCTTTTTCGCCGGGCTTAACCCCAACAACATTACCACTTATCCATCATAGTTTTGCTCTACACTGGTCTTAACACCAGAATACAGCTACATTGCCTTCATTATCTCTTGAACCCTGGGCTTATTCGTAACACGTTCTTCGATTACGCACTAATCAGGACCGATTCTCCCCGTCCCATTTCAATAAGATTAACCAGGTCGGTATTTTATAAAATATTTTCGATTTATACCTTAATCGGCATTTTGTTAATAATAACGATAAAAAATTTAATTATTTTAACGGAATTAAAACTTAATTCTTTTTTTTTTCGGGCTTTAATTATAAATAAATTTACTATTTTTCGTAATAAAATATTTGCGGTAACATTTTTTTATCAGGTAAATATTAAAAAATAATATTAAAGTTAAAAAAACCCGGTCTATTAAATTTAGCGCATAAAAAAACGCATTTATTTACAAAATATAATAAGGTTTAATAATCGATAATAATAAAAAACTTTTATTTTTAAAGTTTAAAATAATAATGTTTAAAAATTTAAATTATCGTAAGCAACTTTCGGTTTTAAATAAAATACGCCTTTTTTGTTAAAGTTATAATTTTCGAAAAATATTTTACGGGTTTTTATTCGTTATCTTTTTATCGTTACTAAATAATACCTTTAATTACGTTACGGGATACGTTTATTTTTATTTTAATCAGTTAATCAGGTCGAAAAAAAGCCAAAATTAAAATTTCGTAAGTAAATCGTTTTAGTTTTTCGAAAAAAAAAATTTATTCGGGTTTTATTATAAAAAAGGTATTTTTTTTAAATAAACCGTTTAATAATTTAATTATACCGTTTTTCTGGTAATAAAATATTTATACGTAATTATAAAGTTTTATAAATAAACGGATTACGGTACGGTTATTAAAGTTTTTAAATTTTTATTTTTAAATTGCCTTAATTTTAATTAAATCGATAAAAATATTTACGTTTATTTTTATAATAATATCGAAATAATTTATTTTTTTAACGTTAAACCGGAACTTTTTAATATTTCCTTAAAAATTAACTTTATATAACCGGTAAATAATTTTTTCGTAATATTTTTAATATTTTTTTTAAAGCCGGAATAAATTAATACGTTATTAACGTAAACGTTTATATAATAATCGAAAAATTTATATAATTAAGTATTAATAAACGATTATTACTAAATAAGGTTTATTTTTAATTTAAATAAAAATACTTTTTATTAAAACGTTTTTTAACGAATTTTAAATATTATGAAATATTTTAATTTAATAACGATATAAAGTTTATAAAACGTTTAAATAATATCGATTTTAGTAAAACGTTTAACGTTTCGGTAATTAAATATAATACCGTTAAATAAAAAAGTTAAAATATAATAATTTTTTAAATACTAATTTTTTTAATAATAATCGATATAAAACCAACGTTTCGATAAATAAGGTTTTGGAATAAATAAGATTAAAACGACGTTTTTTTGTATATATAATTCGATAAAGTTTATTTTTAATAATTTATTTATTATTTTTTTAATAAAAATATTAAATAAACGTTTTATAAATAAAGGGTTTAAAGGCGGATATCGGCCGGTCGAATTTTAAAATTACGTTATAGCTAGGTCGGAAATTTAAAAAAATATTATTTTTTTTTAAAAAAAATCTTTTGAAATAAATAAAAGGTTTTAATAAAAGTTTCCAGATTTATTTTACGTATTCCGGATTTTTATTTTCTGAAAAAAAATTTTTAACTGTTATATATATATTTTTTTTATAAAACGATTACCGTTATAACGTTCGATTTTTTATTTTTTAAAAAAGAAATTTAAAATAATAACTATTTGCTTTATTATTCCGTACGAAAATCGGTTTTTAATTTATTCGTTAATAAGGTAATAATTGCGTTATTTTTAATAATTTTTTTAACGCCAATAATTAATTTGGTATTATATACGTTTGGTATATCTTTTTTATTTATTATATTTAACGGAATAATAGGTACGGGTATTAAAATAAAATCGTTTTCGGGTTTTTTTTATAAACGTTAAAAAATCTAGTATTATTTATCGGCCTTTTTTATAACGCGGTTATGGTAATAAACGTTTTTTTAAATTTTAAGGTTAACGTATTCGTTTAATAAATATCGGATTAGGAGTTTAATTGCCGGTAAGAACTTGGTTAAAGTTGGTAGGTCGTCGAGCCAGATAATATTTTTATTTTTATAATTTAATAATAAATTATATTTTTTTTATTTAATGAAAACCGATAAAAATATTATATTTAATATTTATAATTTAAAAAACCTAATCGGGAAAACGTTATCCGTTAATTTTAAATATTATAATTATTTAAATTTTTACTTAGCCGGCAAATTATTTCCGGTAATTTTATAATTAAATTAAATTTTTTAACCGGATTATATAAATTTATAATCATTTTTTTACTTACTTAATAAAAAAAATATTAAGGCTTTTTATAAGCAAACTAATTATTATAAACGGTTATAATAATATAGTTATAAAATTTTTCGTAAATAATATTAAAATTACGATTATTTTCGAAAAGGCGTAAATTAAGATTTAAAGAAATATGTTTTTATAAAATTTGTTTTTATTCGTCCTTAACGATTTTAATTTTTTAAACGAAAACATTAAATTTAAAAATAAAATTGTAAATATTTTAATTTTTGCCGGGTTTAAAGGTAAAGGTACGGAAGGTTTTTTTGGTAACGGAGGTTTAATTCGGGTTATAATACGATAATTTTAATATTTAAATTATTTCGGTTACGTAAAAAAAAAGTTATATAATTAATCGGTAACAAATTTTAATTACTTATTCGGCCTTTTTTTTAAAAAAGGTTTATTAAATAAATTATATAAATTTTTTCGTTTCGAAAAATCGGTTTATTTATTTCGAACTTATTTACGATTTTACGGATTTAAGCCTTAAATTTAATTTTATTACCGTTAAACTTAGTTAAATTATTAACGTAAATTATTTTTTTTCCGTTATAATTAAAATTTACGTTATTATTTTTTGCAAATTTGTAAAAAGCGGGTTATGTTATTATATTAATAGGGCGAAACGTATTAATATTACTGAAAGCGTTATTAATTATGTTTTTTCGGCGAAGGCGGTCGGCGTCGTCGAAAGGAGTAAGGGAATAATGGCTTTATCTGGCCTAAAAGCGAGCGATTTTGTCACGGAATTTTTAAAATTTTTCCTGGATATCCTGGTTATTGTTAACTATTTCGTTAATTAGTTATTTATCGGGGTTAATTTTTATATAATTATGGTTTTGGTTTTAATAATTTTAATTTAATAAACCTTTTATTTTTACGAATTCGGTTTCGTTTCGTAATACGTCATTTTTTGCCGTTTTTTTAAAATATTCGTCGTTTTTTATATTTTGGTTTAAATTTTAAAAAAATATTTCGTTTTTTATATTTTTAATTTTATTTTTAATTAATTTAAATCGCTTTAAACGTCGACTAACTTATAAATAATCTTTTTTAATAAATATTTAGTTTTAATATTAATTAATTTAGGTTTTGGTTTTGAGTTTGGTTTAAAACGCGTTATTTTTCGTTATTACGTATCGACGTAAAAAAAATATAATATCTTATTTATTAATCGTTAAGCCAGCGAAAAAGGGAAAAAGTTTAGAATAATATTACGGCCAGCGAAATATAACATAATAATTAATTTATTGGCGTTATAAACGAAGATTTTAAGCTAAAGAAAAAAAGTAAAAAAAAGTAAAATCGTAAAATGCGTAAAGATTTATAAATGTCCCTATTCTTTATATAGCAGGTAGCTAGTTCGTGTGGCAGCTGTCAGCCCCACGTGACGGTTGCCAGCCTCACGGTTTGATCCTGGTGGCTGCCGTCACATTAGAAACTAAGGTATGCCAAGCTTAGAAAAACTAAGGTACGTTTAGCATCACTCTTTAAGAAGCTTTGCTGTAGCCCTAGGATTGTAAGGACAAAGGAGCTGAAGGCTATATCTGGCTGCTCCCAACCCCAGTTGCAAATGACTAGACTTAGACAGAAACCTAGACTGAATTGCAACACGCATTTGCCGACAGATATATTAAATATTAGGGGTCCTAAACTGGACAGGACGTTACGGAGGTTACCTATGGCGCAGGGTGGGGACTATACCAGCCACATCCACTAATATAAGCCCTGGCCAACGCGGTCAAAGGACTCGATGAACAATACAACAACCAATGCACATAATAAAAGGTTACGCAGTGTCTAACAACAACAACAGTACACTAAAAAAGACTTGGAAAACGAGCCAGCAGAGGCCTGAGCTAGCTAAGGCAATCCAAATCCATATTATGGTTGCAAAGTTATTAAAGAGTGTATTATGAAGGGTTAGAATACGTGGTGGTATTAAAGGTGGGGAAGTGCGTTAGCGTACGGATTTTTTTGGCGCATCAGTATAATCATGTAAGGGCGATCGCCCACGGACGAGATCATTCCTTTCCCAGAATACATCAGAGAGTTACACCACATTCCTGCATTTGATCACTATGACTGCTGACACTTTGGTATAATTTAGCTAAAATACTTACTATCGGTCCTTTGCTCGGTTCAGAGCTTTGGCACAGTATCCAAGGAGAAACCCCGGTATATAATTAGCTAGTTACACACCGCCCCAGCCCGGATTACACCCCATCCAGAAGAATCAACAGAAAATGCAACGGCTTTACTGACATTAACTTGTAACATTTTTTGCAGGGTTGTCGTAACAGCCCCCGATTCCGGCCGGTTAGCCAGTAGTAATGTCGGCTCCGTCCATAATCCTTTTTGGACCAAAAGTCCTCCCTTACTCAAACCATTGTTCTTTATGCGACATATCTGGTGTTTAGCCATCCACATTAACTTACCAAGCAAGATTTATAAAGATGCCCGACTACGAAGTCTTTGAGCTGCATCCAGCGGGGTGGGAGTCAGACCCACCACACGAGTACTTCAAGCTGTCCACGCTGGACTACTGCACTGCGCAGGTCTTTAACAACTACACTCTTTTCTTCAAGCTCTCTGATGCCGAAAAACCTAGTGTCATTCCCGTACTTAAGCGCGGCCTTGAAGTCACCTTGAGCCAATGTCGCCAGCTGTGCGGGGTGCTCGAGGGGCACCCCGACGGCGGCCTGTGCTTCCACAAGACGAGGCAAAGTACTGTCCAGTTCCACGTGCAGTGGCTGGACGCCGCTGAGGATGAGGGCAAGTACCCTTCGTTCGAGGAGCTTGAGAAACGCCATTTTGTCTCTCAAGCCCTGGGAGACATATCCACCTGGAGCGTGCCCCCAATGACGTACGGTGAGAAGCCTGAGGCCCAGCCTGCGAGCAAACCGAAGTGCTCTGCGTTCAAGGTGAGCTTCATCCGTGGCGGCTTGGTATTCATGATGCACCACCACCACTACGCCAATGACATCCTGGGATGGGCTGGCGAGCTGCACCAGCTGGCTGAAAACTGCGCCGCGATCTGGAAGTCTCCCGAAAACCCGGCTTTCGCGCCCTGGGACAAGGCCTGTTTGGGCCTTTCGAGGGTTACTAAACCTGACCCTCCGGAGGACCAGCGTGTCGACGGGCCAGTGGCGCCCTTGCGGCACCCAGAGCACAAGGTCGGTCAATCGCTGCTGTTCCACCTGCCCAAGAGCAAGACGGCCAAGCTGAAGAAGATGGCCAGTCCCGAGGACGGGAGCTACTGGATCTCGAGTTATGACGCATATATGGCGTACATCTGGCGAATTCTGTCGAAGCATAGGGCCAGGCTGTTTAAACCGGATCTTAACAAGAGTCTTCTGTGGGGCGGGGCTGTTGATATGCGAAGGCGCTTCCATGATCCGCCGGTGCCGCAGCGCATCCAGGGTAACCTCGCCTTTTTAGCATCGAGCAAGGATAGTCCCGTGCCGCAGCTCACGGCGGAGGAAGTCATCTCGAAGGCACCTCTGACGAAACTGGCTTGGTAGCTCACCTCTCCTCTTTTCCCTCTACACCTTCCCTACCCCTTTTTGTTGTGTAGATCATTACCCCCGGTTAATCAAAGCCTTTGGGCCCCGATGATCATGCTTTTATTTCTGTTTGAGATTAACGCTTGGTCAACCGTCTCGATACCGACTTATACAGACTAACCCCTTCCTAGGTACATCCGCCAACTCACCAATGGCGCTACGCAAGAGAATCTAGACATTGCTCTCTCCGCCATCGCCCCCATCCGCGACAAGACAAGTCTGTTCTCGCGTGTCGACAGCTTCCCGCCCATGTCCAACGTCGTGACCGAGTGGCGGGATACGAGGGTCTGCGAGGCCGACTTTGGATTCGCCAAACCTTACGCCTTCCGCCAACCCTTCGACACTGTCACCGCTGGCCTGACAATAGTCTATCCCATACGAACGAATGGCGCCCCGGCGGGCGAGGACGAAGGCAACGAGTTCTGCATTGGATTCGAAAAGGAGCTCGTGAAGGATCTGATTGAGGACCCCGAATGGAATAAGTATTTCGAGTTTAGGGGTGTGGATGCGGAGGAAAGTGTCAATGGAGAGGAGCCGTTGCCAGCAGTTTAGTGGGGCATCATCGAGAAACGGAGTCTAGAGCAGAATGGTTTACGTAGAACCATCGTATTTCGTGTCTGCGCCGCTTCTCATACCCTCTTTATTTTATTGGTATTATTAAACAGCCGCTCATGTTATGAAAATTCATGGAAGTCCTACATCGCCGGGGGTCAGCGAGTAACTGGATAACTACGTGGCGCTACTTGGTCCTAATGCGATTTGTTTTACGTCCTTCGATTTGCGTCATATGGCTTCATGGTGTCACCACTGCCACCCTCTCATGAGAAATGGTGCTGTAGGAGAACAGCCAGCCCGCTCTCCATAGAGGGGGCAGACTAGCGGAATCCAAGGGCGCCGCTATTCAGATTATGGGACATATCACCCCCTACAACCGTCTAACCCCTTAATGCCACCCCATTTCTCATCCAAAAATTACAAATACGTGTATGCATCATCTCATCCAATTACATCATAATTCCACGACATGCAGAAACTACTTTATCCTCTTTGAATAATGTATTAATGCAAAGTTTCGCTCCTAAAAGTGCAACAAAATGTTCAAACAATAGCCTACGATGATGGCCACTCATGTCTCTCCTCTGTGCTGCCTTAATTTATAAGCTTCCGCTTCTTTCGGGTGGAGATGCTTCGGACGGGTATGCTTCGGCGTACGGGAATCTTCGCCAGGGGAAGAAGAATCACTTCTTCTTTGAGGACTTTAGTGGCTCGCTCCCTGCTGCAGACATGACATTATCAGCCTCAGTTTCTTGTGCGTCCTCCGGTGAAACAGCACGCCTCCTCTTACCACTCTGTGATCTATCTTGCTCCGTCTCTGCCTTTTTGAGGGCTTGAGGCTTGTCTTGACCGTGCTCGCTCTATTCTCCTTCACTGCCACCACCTTCCAAG
>QJOA01000756.1:0-29426 GCA_004155915.1 Monosporascus sp. CRB-9-2 | reverse complement strand
TATTTATTTATTTATTTATTTATTTATTTATTTATTTATTTATTTATTTATTTATTTATTTATTGATTGATTTATTTACGATGAAAATACGGGAAATAATTTAAAATTTATTTTATTTTATTTTATTAATCCTTTTTAGAAAATAAACTAAATATATATATATATATATATTCGAATTATTCCGTATCGATATTTTCGTTATATGATAAAAAATAAAAGAATTTCCTAAATCGGTTAACGATTACGAAAATATTATCGTAATGTACTTCCGTAACTGGATCCTTTCATAAAGAAAGCTTAATAATAAAATGAAATATAATAGAACTTTATAGTCGCTTTATAATTAATAATAATTATAATTTTCTGTAAGGTTTATATAATCGGATTTTTACTTTAGCCCCAATATCGTATTATTATATTATTCTTTATACCTTTAATTCTATTTTTTTTTAAAAATAATATATCAGTTATAATGATTTTAACGTTTTATAAGTTTTTAGGTATTTATATAATTCATATTTATATATATTTTATATTAAATCTTTTTAAAGTTCTTTTAATATTATAATATTATTTATTCGTTATTTTTCTGATAAGTTATTATTGCGTTATTCTATATATTATTATATATTAACTAGGTTTTTTCTTATCGTAATAATTTATTATTATTGTAAATACTTTTCAGTCGGTATATTAAAAATTTATTTATTATGCTTTAACCTTAAATTTCTTTAAATTGGGTTATTTATTATATGCATTTACTTTATTACTTTTTGATTTTTTATGATAAATAATAACGTGATCAAATTTAAAGAGATAATGTACGCAACGTAATTATTTTCCAATTAATTTTCGTATCGTAAAAAAATATATAATATTTTTATAATCCGTATCTACTTTAATTTAGTATATATTACTTTTAAAATAATATTTAAATTTTTTAAAAACGTTAGCGATAATTAGGAATTCCTTATTATATATAGACAATTTAATTCGACTTTATATAATTTATAAAAATAAAAAATAATAAAGTTAAGTTTTCCTTAATTATTTCGATATCTAATTATAACTTTCAATATAGAATTCGAAGCGTCGGTTTTTAACTCAATTAATTTCTTTACGTCGTATATAACTAATAGTAATTTATTAATTACGGTATACTTAATTTATTAAAACCCCCTTTTTTTTAAATATTTATTCGAATTACTTATTTTTTTAAATAAGTTCCGTTAATGGTATAACTATTTCATTATAGTTACGTATAAATCTTTTGTAATAATTAACGAATTTAAGAAAAGTTTATATTTCCCTAACGTTAATAGGCTATACTTAATTCTTAATTGTTAGAAGTTTTTTGATTTATTTTAATACAATTAGGAGTAACAACGTATTTTAGATATTTTACTTTTTGCGTATAAAAGGTGATCTTTTTAGCGTTAACTAAGAGATTGGCGTTTTATAGCGCTTATAGGATCTTTTGGACGTATTTTGTATAGTTTCTTTTTATTTTCGAGGTATTTACGTAGTGCTTTTAGTTCTATCTAGTTCAAGTTATAAATGAGGTAAAAAGCAATCGTTTTGTTATTTTTGAGAATTATTTCGTAGTCCTATTCGTTATAAGATAGTAGTTTTATCTTAAGTTTTCTTGAAACAGTCGTTTATACCTGTAATATTCTAGTAGTACTTTAGCTATTTATTCTGGTAACTTTTTAGGCTTCGTTAGTAGGCCATTATTTATTTGCCGAAATCATGCTTTGAGGTTTGTAATAATGCGCCGTATTCTTTTGGTATGCTTTTTACTTACTGTATATCTTGTCCTTTTAAATGGTAAGGTTTTTGTCGTATTCTTATATCTGGATTTATTAACTTTATTAATTAAATATTAAGATTTTATATCGTTTATATCTTATATATCGATAGAAAAATAAAGCAAAGTTTATTAAGCTAATTTTTTAATCTATAATTAGGTTATACTGCTTTGATTATGTTAATCCGAAAATTATGTCGTAATTTTTTATTAAAATAATGTTAAAATTAATAATTTTATATTTAACCTCTTTGTTATCGTAACTAAATATCCAATTTTCGGTATTTTCGACCTCGTAAGGATTTTCTTATTTCGTTGTAGTAACTATAACTTTTTTAATATTTCTGAGATAATATAATTTCCTTAAATAATTTCGTAACTTATTATTACGACATATTATTATAATTTTCAATTCGTATTTATATTATAATTAAATCTTTTTTTTTTTACCGTTTTTATCGCGTATAAAACTTATTTAAAGTATTGTTCTTTACTTTTAATTCTTTTTGTTAACTTAAAGCTTTCTTATAAGTAACGTTATTTTTAAATTATTTTTAAGTTTTATAATTCGTTTTAAAAGCTGCTTATTTAGTTTTTGTACTTACTATAAATATTTATTTTGTCAGCGTAATATAACTTTTAAATATATAATTTATTTTAAGAAGCTATTTTAATAATATATTTTAGTTTTCAATTTTTTAATCGTTATTAAAAAGCGATCACACTTTTTCCTTAATAACGTATTATTTTATTAAAGTTTTTATAAACGTTAACTGAAATTATAAATTCGTAATTATTTTTTAATAATGTTTATCTTTTATTTTCTAAATTAAACTTTTAAGCGTTTAATAATTACATTAATCGTAATAATAAAAAAGGTTTTTTGTAATACAACTTTTTTCTTTTAATTAATATTTAAATATTATTAATTCGTTAAACTTTTTTCATATCGTTAATTTTTATAAATACCGGTATTACTTTTAGTTTTTCTGGTCGTTACTTGTTTAATTATTAAGATTAAAGATTTATTACTATATTTATATAATCCGTCGTACGATATATTCTTTATATTTTTTGTACGTTCCGTACTAGAATTATTTGCAGTTAACGGCGTAAAACTTTCTGTATCGATCAGGCTTTTCTAGATATATATTTTCGTTTTATCCTCGATATTTCTTCGTTTAAACGTTGAATATTACTTAATCGTTTTTTTACTATCGTTTTTATTATATTTAAAAAGGTGGATTATATTTTTCCAGTTCCTTTTATCTCTTATACTTCTAAAGCTATCCGCTAATAGTTAGCTCGGTAAAAATAACGTTTTTAATTACTACTTAGGATAAAATTTTAGCCTTCTTTAATCCTTATCTTACTTCTAGTAAAAGATATCAAGCGCAAATTATATTAATCGGTCTTTTTATCGTTAGTTTTCTTTTAATAATAGCTTTTAAAAGTTAAAATTTATCGTTATAGTTATTTCTAGCCTTTATATTATCGCATAATATGTTTTAACTTTCTATAATTAAAAAAAATAACTAAACCTTTTCTAAATTAAATAGTTTTTAATTTTATAAGTTTTAATTATATTTCGTACAAGGTCGAAAATAAATCGCGTTTTCTTTTCCTAATTAGCTTTAAAGTATCTTAGTTTCGAAATGAAGTATTCTTTTTTTTGTTCTTTTATCGCTTTTTAAATTGCCGGTTATCGATTTTTACGGCTTCGGCAATATATCTATTAAAGTTTATGATTCGGTTTACCTTTATTAATTTTATTTTTAATATCTTTTTTTACTTTCTTCTTTAATATATTAATTATAATATCGTTTTTATCGTTTTCGTACCCGGCATTAATAATTAAACTTTTAAATGCTACAATATATTTAAACGTTAATTCTTTTTATCGTAATTGAAAAAGTTATCAAGTTACAATTCGTTTTTTACTTAAATTAGTAAAATTATTTCGAAATTTATTTTCGAAATTAATATATTATATAAAAGCTTTTTTGATATTTCTTTTCTATCGGATTCTTTAACTGTTAGGTAGTTTCGTATAATAAGTTCGAACTAACTTATTGTATTTTTAATTAGGCGGGTTATTACGGTAAAGATGTAATTCAGCGGGTCGTCTACTTTTAAAGACCGAAGGTATACTTTGGCCCAAATAAAAATATATTTAGATATCTTTTTTGTTTATCGCAAAATTCGAACTTTTAACTTTGATGTTAGCAGTTATTATAATTAATACTTTAGTTTTAAGTTAACTTTAAATCGTTAAATCTTATTTTTAAGTCTGTTAATTTTTGTTTAAAGTTACTAAATAACGGTATTTTAAATGCCAGTCGATATAATAATAATATAAAATTTTAAATAATAAAGTAATAATTATATTTAATAAAAATAAATAACAGTAAATAATTTAAATAATTAAGTTATATTATACGCTGGTATTATTTAAATTATAGAAATAATAAACGTATATATTTTAATTCTAGCTTAAAATGATTAAATTATTTAACCTTTTAAACTCGTTAAGCTTTTTAAGCCATTTCTCTAGCTTAACTAGTTTAAAACGCCAAGCTTTTTAAGCCCTTTGAGCTAATTACGTAAGCTAAGACTCCTTACCGGAGATGTACTATATATATCCTCCAACCGTTTAGCAATAGGCTAAGTTTTTTTGTTATAATATATATATAATTAAAAATTAAGTTCTCGAAGAAAAACTACGCTAGAATAATATATTCTTTAACTTCGGACATTATTAATATATAATAATTTATATATCGATTAATTGCTTTAAAAAATATAAACTAAATCTTTTACTTTTATAATTAAAAATATAGCGTTATTAAAATATTCGTATATATTCTTTATATATACCTTAATTTTCTAAAACGTGTTATAACCTATCAACTTCGAATATTAACTTTTATTATTTCGTAGCAATACCTTTACCGTTTTAGCGCTATACCTTTTTTTTTATATAACTTAACAAAAAAAAATTAAATAAAAAAAATAAATGCGAAATATAAATTAATAGGCTCGAAAAGTTCTAAAATATAAATCCCGACTTTATTTAATAACCTAATTATTACGTTAATATAAAGAATACAAAAACTAGTAAAAGGTAATGTCGGAGTAAAAACGGAACGTTGTTAATTAACAGAAAAAACTAAGATATATTTAAAATTACTTTTTATATTACGTTATAAATAACTATCTATTAATATTATCATTTATACCGTTAAGCTTTATTAATAAGAGAATTTAAACTGTTATAGGAACCACTTATTATAAATATCCTATCCATCGTAAAATCTTTAAATAGATTAATGTCCATAATCGGCTAGGGCGAATGGATTGATGGAGCGTCGAGATTGCGCAATCGCGTGGCCACGCAGTTGGATCGGGCTGCATTGCTTTCAACCCTGGAGATTTCCTTCCCTGCATACACCCTCGCAGGGATTATTGCAGTTAGTGGCATACAAGCCCCGCATTCTCCAGGGTTCTTAATTGATTGGTAGATGCCATAAAGGGTGCTGTGGCTGAAGGCTTTTACGTGACTACTAGCTACTGAATCGGCCTCCTTGCTGGGAACTGGTACTAACAGGCACGTATTTCCCACTGCAAATTGTATGACAAATACATAGAAGGGCTCTGCCATACTGGTAACGGAAAACTGGGCCTTGTAGCGCACTAACTGCTATAATCCCTGCGAGGGTGTAATTCAGGTGGGCGTCAGTTCTCCCTGTAATCAGCGACGAAGACAAAGAAACGGGCACAGTTTCATTTCTTTGGGGTTTAGATGATACATATACTAGCCTAAGAGCCAGGTTCTTATTTTGGTCAACCGAAAGAACGGAGCATTTAATGTACAAGCCTAGGACGGCGCGTCGTAGTTTGTGGTCCAAGTTCCCGGAGCTTGCCGTAACGAAAATTTATTCTCCGAGAGATATATGAAATAGCGAGGTTTGCGCAATGGTGATCTTGCAGCCAATGATTTGACTTAATAAAATGCATACTGAATGAAATACGTATCAACTCGTGTTCAGAACGTTGGCCTCAACGAAAACCTGTCCCATTTTATCAATGGATCAAATTCATCGGCTCTGTAACCCTTTGCTTCGAATGCAGGATTAGTGTAACCAGCTTTGAACCCAACGTCAGGATCGCCATCGGCCGCTTAATCGTGCCTGATTTAAGGAAGTAATCAGGGCCGAAGTCGGTCGTTCAATCACAACGCTCGACTGTGCTAACGGGGTCTGGCTGCTCTGTGTACGTTTAAAACTGGCATGAGCTCCTGCGTGCGGGTTAACGTTCAGAAATGGGTGACATACGTGGAACAATTGGCGCGGCGACAAGCAGGAGCCGCAAAAAGGACGGTGAGGACGACTTCCTTCATGCTAGAGATAACGTGATATGCCGGGCTTATATCTTGGTTGTTGGGGGTTTGCTTCTGGGATAAGTTTGCACTGCCTCTATGTAATACCTTAGGGGAGGGGCGATTGATATATAGAACTCGACTGGCTCTATCAAGGCAGGGAATCTACTGATTATCCTGTGAACCAACAGTAATCCGAGCCCATCTAGGCACCGACATGTAGAATATGAGTACATCTTATAGCACTATTGAACCTCAAGATACCGTCAGCTAAAACCACCGGCCCATTAATGAAGTTACCCAAAGATTTTGGGGTCCTAGCCACAACTGCGCCGCAGGCGCAGCCATACCTTAAATATGGGGCCTGAACTCGATGAGGTAATTCATTAGGTGGGGTCCGAGGTAGCTATGGTTAGATTCGCATGGATCTTTCGCGTCACAGAGATCCATGCAACGCGACGTCTGCCGGTCGAGTTACATTCCGCTTTCATGTCCCGACCCTCTTTCCTAGGTGGCGACCGTTGGTCCATAACGTGCGGAGTTGGCGGTTGGTCCGTCTACTGACACTCGACTACAATAAGAATTACTTCCGCATTTGATTTTTGCCCTTCGGCAGCAGCCATGCCACGTTTTTCTTCTCGCCCACAATGCGACCTTTTCCCGTGCGGTCGGCCAGTTGGCTCTCACGTGTGCTGAGCCTGACGTCGGTCGTGGGAGGCGGAGGATGCCTCAACAAGGTCTCTCCCGACGCTGGCCTCCGGTGGAAGTCCACCAAGAAGAAAAAGAACCAAAGCAAGAAGAATGAACGGAAAGAGGAACCTCAACAACAGCCCCAGTGTGTTTTAAGCACGGGATCCAACTCAGGCCACCTAGTCCTGACACAGCCCCGACCCCTCGGCGACCACGCACCAAAACCATCGACTAATCAACTGCCATTAAGTCCGGAGCAGCAGGCACTGATCGACCTTATTCTGACCGGGCGCAACGTGTTCTATACAGGTGCAGCTGGAACGGGAAAATCGACCGTCCTCCGCGCCGCAGTCGAGCGCCTCAGGCACCTCGGGTGCCGGGTCGAAGTGGTGGCACCGACGGGGAGGGCGGCACTTGCCATCAATGGCCTGACCACATGGTCCTATGCCGGCTGGACCCCTTCGGCCCACGCTCGCCCGCTTAACGTTCTTCGGAAGTGGTCAATCAGCGAGAAGAATGTCCATCGCCTTGCGGAAACCGACGTTCTCGTCATCGACGAGATTAGCATGGTCGAAAACCATCATTTGGAACGGTTGAGCGAAATCATGAAGGAGGCCAGGGGCCATGCAAGCTGGCCCTTGGGATGGAATCACGTCGAAAACATCCGGCAGTCTGCTTTCGGAGGCTGCCAGATTATCGCTACCGGAGACTTTTTCCAACTCCCGCCCGTATGTCCCTTCCAATACTGCATCGAATGCGGTTCGCCGCTTCTCAAGGAACTCCGGCCGGGCGAGACGACATATCGTTGCCCATCTGGGCACGGAATCTGGCCTGACTCCTACAAATGGGCCTTCCAATCCGAGGTTTGGGACAACGCCGACTTTGCCCATATCGAGCTGAGGCAGGTCCACCGCCAGGCAGGGGACCCGCTCTTCATCGAGATCCTCAACAGGGTTCGATCCGGCAAGCTCACTTACCACGATGTTATGGTGCTCACCGACCCAAGCCGGAAAACAAAAGACCTGACGAATGCGGTCAGGCTGTATCCCACCCGCTCCGAGGTGGCCCAGTACAACGCCGACAGGCTGCGCGAGTTGGAAACTCCACCCCACCACTTTGCCGCTCAAGACTCCTTCTATTGGAATGAGGCAGTTCATCCACATCTCAGAAGCCATAGCGAGAGACGGGCTGACGGTACGCTGGCCGCTCTGAGAGAGCACAGGTATGAGCCGTTTCTGCGCCTCAAGGTGGGCATGCCAGTGGTATTAGTCTCGAACATCAGCATCAGTAAAGGCCTGGTCAATGGAAGCCAAGGCGTCGTCGTCGATTTCGCTCCCCTGGATGGTGGCGACCTACTCGTACGCAGGAAAAAATCCAAGGCCGGCCCGAGGAGCGTCTATGTTTCCAACATCATCGATGACGAGCTTTTCAAGTATGCTACATCAACACATCCCATCAGGGCCGTTCCCGTCGTCCGGTTCGACAATGGTGTGGATCAGGTCATTTATCCCGAGTGCTCGGACCACGAAATGGGTAACGAGACCCTGTCCGCCGAAACTGAGCTAGATACGTACAGCCGAGATACGAACGAGTTCCTGCGACGACCCGAACCTTCGGTGCTCTGCAGGACTCAGATCCCCCTTATCGCCGGCTGGGCGATGAGCATACACAAAGCGCAGGGCATGACCCTCGGCAAGGTCATTGTCGATCTCACACGGGCATTCGAAGAAGGCCAGGTGTATGTCGCCCTGTCGAGAGCGAGGAGCCTTGACGGACTCAAGATAGAGGGTGACCCCCGGGGCTTGTTGGCACGGAGGGAGGGCAACCCGGAGGTAATGAAGTTTTATCGGGAAAACTTTGGCAATAAATAAGTTCTAACGCCTAGTTTGGCCTTACCCAAAAAACGAACATGGACTGTAGCAAAGTAAAACAATAATGGATATTACTATAACATAACGTCGAGTCTACATCTACACTCTAATTTTGTCAGTTATAAGGGACATCAGTTATGTTGCTCTTTTTGTTAGGCTAATACATATACTCTCGCACGCTATTACTTAGTCAATCCCAAATGGGAAGCACGTATTGTGAAGGGGATCTTGTCGCTGGCTTCCGGCGCATCGATGGTGCGGATCTGGTTGCCGCCCGCCAAGCACACCCATTCCCTCCCGTCGCTGGGTACAACAGTTGTGTCGATTCCGCCGAGCCTGATCGGCTCCGCGTGCCAGTCGAGGCAATCTGGCACGGTTGCTTCGGCGAGAAGGACTGAGAACACGACGGCGCGTCCACGGCGCCCGGACGCTGCACCGAGGATCTCGGCCGCGCAGTCCCACGCGGTCGCCGACGTGCGGTCCGCGCACTGCGGTGTTGCAGCGCCCCGGGTCCGTTGGGTTCCCCACCCGTCGGCACTCACCTGATGCGTGCAGCGTGGTAGCCATCGATAATGTAGTAGAACCAGTATCGCTGACCGGGCTCGAGCCCTCATTACTCCGAAAGCAGAAAGTGTCCTTCCACGAGCCGGACTTGGAGGTCTTTTGTCTTAGAATAGGGGATCTGGCCAATGAAATAAAAGACGTTGATGGTCGATTCGGCCCGCCACCCCTGTCGATCTCTGGTCACCGATCATCATCGGCCTAAAACCACCTAGGTACCTACTGGGGTAGAGTAGTATCTAAGGTGGGTACCTACAAACTAGCAGTATTGCATGCACCAACGGCTTACCTCTCTCTATATATATATGTAGAACCAGCGCCACCAGGCACGCGAGCACTTGACTAATTATAAACGAAGAATGCATGACCTGTCCAGGTGTCTTTACATATATGTAACACCAACACCCTCCGATTCTCTCAGACACAAAAAAACAGCTCCAGGCAGACATTGTAATGCTCTGCGAAAAAGTCCATTTCGGTCGTTCCCAAGGAGCCAAGGACTGACAAACATATATAAAACGGCCAACGACCTGTCCTCTGAGAAAGCAAGAAAAAAACCATTACGGTTTTATTGCTTGCAGTAGGCCATGTCTCTCCAGCGCCTATTCCACGATGCCAGGAACCCTCCGGCCGACCCTACCCACCTCTCCTTCAAAGACAAGGCCGTCCTCGTGACGGGCGCCAACACGGGCCTGGGCTATCAGGCCGCGCGCAAGTACGCGGCCCTGGGCGCCGCGCCCCTGATCCTGGCGGTGCGCTCGCGCGAGAAGGGCGAGGCGGCCAGGGCCACCATCGTGCGCGAGGCCCAGCGCCCGCCCGAGAGCATCCGGGTCATGACGGTCGACCTGTCGACCTTCGCCTCGGTGAGGGACTTCGTGGACCGCCTCGGCCGCGAGGTGCCCCACCTGCACGTCGCGCTGCTCTGCGCCGGCGTCGCCACGCCCACCTTCGTCGCCGGCCCCGAGGGCTACGAGCTGGCCACCCAGGTCAACGTGCTGTCCACCGCACTCATGGCTCTGCTCCTGCTGCCCAAGCTGCGCGAGACCGCCGCCGCCGCCGCCGGCAATGACGATCTCCCGCCGCACCTGTCCATCGTCAACAGCCAGTCGTCGCACCTGGTCAAGCCTGACCAGCTCCCTCCCCCCGGCCAGAGCCTGATCCAGCGGCTCAACGACAGCTCCCAGTTCGACAGCACGACGCAGTACTTCCTGGTCAAGCTGGCGGCGTGGTTCGCAGTGCAGGGCGTCGTTGCCCGTGCGCGCGAGTGGAGAGGCGGCGATGGCGGCGCCGGCGAGGTCATCGTCAACGCGTGCTGCCCCGGCATGTGCAGGACGGATCAAGGCCGCGAGTTCCCCCTCGGTCAAAGGATCTTCATGGCCGGGTTCCAGGCCATTTTCGCCCGGAGCGCCGAGCAGGGGAGCAGGACGCTGGTCAGCGCCACGGCCCTGGGTCCGGAGAGTAACGGCAAGTTCTGGGTCAACGATGAGTATTACCAGTAAGTCATCCCCCCGCCTCTCATACTCCTCTTCCTCTACTGGTAACATATATGAGTTCTGCTGACATGGTCACTTCCAGGCCAAGCGAGCTATTGACGAGCGAGCGTGGCGAGGAGTTGTGCCGGGAGACTTGGGACGAGATATTGACTATCCTGCGCAAACACGTCGACTCAGTGGATGTCTAAACGGCAACGAGCAATAGGGTATTGTTAAGTAAGGATGAGTGACGCTGAATTTTCCTGCCTAGTAATATGTCAAATCAACCATGCGAGCGGAGGCCATTATTTCAAGGGTATTTCGATGAACATTATGGGCGTAGCGAAGTTAGGCAACATCTGCAGATTGTCCGGCTTATCAACAGGGCGCTGTTGCCCCTCCTCCGAGTACTTGAAGCCGGAGTGGGTCAACATGTGTACGAATATAAGCTTGATCGCCTCCTTCGCGAGGAAACGACCCGGACATGCATGGAAGCCAGCGCCAAAGTTGAGCGAATGGCCCGGGACGGACGCGAAGTGGAACTTGTCCGCGTCGGCACCTTCACGTCTGCGGAAGAAGCACTTGGCGTCGAAGGTCGTGGCATCCGGATGGATATCCTGGCCGAGATTAAGCTGCCGGTTGGGGAATGATACTTGCGTGCCAGCCGGTATGTGCAGTCCGTAGCTGAAAGTCCACGGCACAGCGGCCATCCGCTGGATTGATACTGTTCAAATACCCGAGCTATGAACTGGGCGTGGTTCCCGGTAAGCAATATGTGTTGCAATAACATACCTCCTGGAACTGAGTGTACGTTCTTTCATGAAGCTGTCCAGAAGTCACAAGGATGCTAACGCAGAGAGATCCCACGTAGAGGGTTCCATGCTCACTCGCGCAATCTCTTCTCTGATTTCGCCCAGTGCGTCGGGATGATCCATCAGATCGTACAGGGTAGAGAGCAGGGTGGCTGAGCTGCTGTGGATGGATGCCGCAGATAAAACCCGTCTCATCCAGGGCGAGCTGCTCTGCTGTAGGTCTCTTTCCATTGGCTCTGTAGGCGTCCATAAGCCACTGGATGCCATCCTCGAGCCCCGCCTCGATGCCTTGTGCTTCGGCGTCCATGCGGGCCTGCAGAACTGGGCGGAGGATGTCGGCAGCTCTCTGGCGATGCTTGTAGACTCCCTTGGCGTCTGCGTTAATGCATTTTGCGGTCCATCCCAGCAAAGAGTGGTATCTCGCTCTCACGCTGGAAACGGCCTTCAGGAAGCTGCTGACGTATTGTTGTGTTGCTCCGAGCCATTCGTCATTATGGCACAGCTCGGGTCCAACCAAGACGCGCGCAGAAATGCGGGTGAACAGCTGCAGTAGGAAAGGATAGGGGTATATCGGGGTCCAGTCTTATGATCAAGGTTAGAAGATGACTAGGAGATGATGGAGCACGAACAGAAGGATGTGACACGGATGAAGCGAGTGATGAATACCTGGACAAGGCGGCATCGCTTTCTCGTATACGGTGAGACACTCCCGTCTCATGGGTTCAAGCAGGTTGGCTAAGGTCCCGGGATTGACTTGTCAGAGTCTGCTCATATGGTATGCGACCGTCGCCAGCTCTACCACTAATAAATAACTGGCCAAGTGCTCGATTCAAGTCCATTCTGACCATATAACACGTCTCATCGTTCATCACAGGACCACCGATATCTCTGACTCTGGAGTTCTGGGGACGTCTATTAGATAGAGCCTTGAAACAGGGCTTTCTAAGAGAGGTGCGTAGTACCTTCTCGACAAAAAGTGCAAAGCTCAGCATGTCCCGCGGCGCGATCTTGACTTCTTCTAGGTACTTCAGCGGCAGTACGACCAACGGGCGCTTGTCGTCGACCAGATTGCGCACCAAGAATGGTCGCCATTTCTTGAGGTACTGCCAAGAGGCGGGAAATGGGAACTTTTAGCTGTGAGGTGTGATGGTATCAATTCCCGAACATCACGTTCTTCGCATTAGCACTCCCAAGTTTCTGCAGACGCGCAGGGCAACGGTTTGCGTCCTTCATCGTAGCCAAGCCACCAAGCAGGCAATCTCCGAAGATCAAACCAACCGCAAGGGGTCATTGTCAGTCACTTCGAGCATAATGAGGTAGCCACCCGGCCTCAGAAGACTTCGTGCGTTTCCTAGCGTCTCTTCCAGCTTCCGCGTGGCATGTAGTGGCAATGAAGCGATAACTAGGTCGTATGATCCTTCGGTGAAACCTTGTTGAGATACCGGCCTCTCGATATCTAAGGCTTTAAAGACCATCTTAGAGCGACTCTTGGTGAATTTTACTTGAGCCTTTTCGAGAACGCCGTAGAGATGCCAGTGTAGGTATACGACTGAAAAGCACTATTCAACTCTCCGGGGATCGAAGCTGTGGCCGCACCTATACCGGCGCCTGTTCCACTGAGTAAAGGTTTAACGCTCGCTATGGCAAGAGATGACTAAGCTTACCAATCTCTACGATATTCATATGGGGGAAACGGTGGCTCAGGTCTACTACCATGCGTGCCATATCCTCCAAATACGGGAGCATTGCAAGCGAGTGCGCAAAAAAGTCGTCGAGCATGTTGTCTTCTGTCATGGCTTCCAATATGTTCATATGGCCGTTCATCGCCGGGAATTAACCGTCTCCAACGGCCTTCATCAACTGCAAATCAAGGCTGGATGAGTAACTGTTAAATTATTACGTTCGGATTTAATACTTCCCCGTTCCATGAAGTGTCGGGAGACTTTACAGTTGAAAGATATGAAGTATGTTCTCTTCTGAATCACCAATCCATTCCTTTCTCACGTAAGGGTGCGACCCAGCCCCAACCCATGCCAGACAATGGTCGACATAACCGAGGAAGCGGGGAGTGGTGCCCTTGCAACTTGCCACGTGTGTGTTGTGGGAGAGCAGCACCTAGTCCTCGAAGGTAATAGTAAGCCGCTCTTTCCAGTAAGGAGGATACGGTATAGTCCTCTGAAAATGTGTCGCCTTCCTCGGTAAGAGACTTCCCAGTCCGCAACTCGGGACTCCATATCATTTCGGCGAGCATATTCACATCATTCTCTTAGGAAAAGGGTGTCAATGGCAGCCCATGTACACCCTGCACCTGGATGACGGCAGTCTTTACTGGGTGAATGAATCCCAACATCTCCGACGAATTCAACTGGTTAATACAAATCTATCGACGCATAGAACGGAATATTGACGCGAGGCACGCGAGTGGAGTTTCGATAAGCGCTGAGATTAATGTGCAGCTTTTCGATCCTTGGTGGCAAGTGTAGAGTTCGCAGTCGCCCGACCCGGGATAGCAGTAGGCAATCATGCTGGATTGTACCGCGCAATCCGGGATACCAGGACGAATGATTAGGGGTTTACCGTCTTGGATGTTGGACTCTGGAATAAGGAGACCGCCGATGGCTTCATTGGTCTTCCTGGCAGTTTAAGACAAGCCACAAAACGTGCCCTCGTATTCAAATCCGAATTCACGGGCAGGATTGGAAAATTTGTCCGATTCTAAAACAGAGAACCCGCTGTCAGGAACACGGGGTCGAGATAGAGAGTGGTTCGAGGGAGATTCGCGGATAACTCGAATTCATCCCGACGTATTCTCTGTCAGTTTATTGGATCCCTTGTTGCCATCCGAATAGAAGGCTGTCACAGTTAGGCTGACCGCGAGGAAAGGTTTCATAGAGTGTGAAAAGTGTAAAATTGTCATGGATAGTTCTGGCTCTAGAGAGCGGTGGCTAGGGCTCTATATATAGTGTGGGAGCCCCGGAACAACGTTGTTGTGGGGCGTCTACAGGTCCCTAGGGCTTGATGACTAAGCAAGTGACCCCTATTCTGTGACAAAGGCAAATAGGATATCGCGGTATTCAGGGTCATCCTCTATGACTTTGAATGACAAAGCGTCTTGATTTTACTGCCTTGCGAAATTAGCGGCGCATGCCTGATGGCGATGTCGGTAATCTTGACCAGATGCGCCGAATCGATAATTATGGTGCAGACGAACAATAGCCTCGACCACTGCAGAAACATAACCAGCCGCCGGAAAGACGATTTGGCCTTGAATCTGGTGATGCGTTAACCATGGAATTTCTCGTGGGCTGAGATAATTCTTGAAACGGAACTCTTTGGCCAGTCGAACAATAGTACCGTACGTTGCTATGTCGAATGCGGCGAAATCCTCGGCACCAGGACCTAGTGACATCCAGAACGATCCCAAAGTATCGCCGCTCCCTCGCACCAGTGTACCTGTGTAATGTCTCATCATACCGATTACTCCCTGAATCGTCTGACGCGGGAACATTCAGAGCGGGATGAGGTCCAATCTCAATTGCCATATCGAAGGGGCCATGAGCACCAACAGCATACTCGAGCCATTGCGAGAATAATACTGTATTTTCCATATTGTCAGCCCAGTAGGTGCTTTTCAGGGAGGCCAAGTCAATATTTCAGATGTCCTCTCCGACTACGCTGGAGATCCAGGCAGGGCTGTCTGGCCCTGGTGTTCGAACCTGTATATCAACGTTCGAAGAGCTTCCAAGTAAGGAGCTTTGCAAGGCAACATGTGATGAGAATGGTAGGCTTTGTCAACCTTCAGCCGCCTTTCAAACTTTTTCTATTCCTCTAGAATCTCCTGTACATCCTCTACGGCATCGACGTCTCCCGATAGTGTTACGCTCGTCGGTGAGTTCTTCGCGGCAATGCAGGCCTTCCCTTCCAAAGATGGTAACTCGCACAGCTCTTGCGCATCTTCGTGTGACGTCTCTACTGCAAGCATCACCCCTTCCGTCCCCTGAAATGCCGCCGAGACGCTAAGGAAGAACCCCCGATAATAAGCGATGCGGATGGCATCTTAGGCTGAGGTGAATCCTGCAGCGTATGATGCGGCCACTTCACCGGAAGAATGACCCACTACCGCTGCTAGGCTCACCCTCGCCGCTTTGAGAAGTTCCATGAGTGCAATTTGAATTGCCGTGCAGAGTGGTTGCGCAATCGCTGCTTCTCCGATGCGAGACAATGCAGGCTTTTTCAGCAGATCATCTTCGAGCGACCAAACTGGGACGTGATGGGCTGGTAGGGTATCCAATGCCGTTTAAAGCATCTCAAAGCATTCCGCCACAATAGAGGAACTGTGTATTAGGCATGAACCCATTTGTGCCCACTGTGCTCCTTGTCCCGTGAAGAGCCCAAGTAGTCGAGGCTTCCCCTTAGTGGTATGGGACATGTACACTGTTATAACCCCGCCTGATGTATTAGACACATCATCTAGTTTCGCCGTTAATCCTTGAGGAGTTGAAACCGAGAGATCCTCGTTGGTAACGTTGATCGTTGGACATTCAGCGTCCATGCGAGGTCACGCAGGCTGATTGCGCGAGCTTGCCTTGCCATACGCCGAGTATGCGGCTAGATTGTCTCGAAGGGAGTTCAGACACTGCTGAAAAGTTGAAATGCATCATAGCAGGGGCACACTGCATTGGCATTTTGGCCTTGTGAAGTTGACCGAGTTGGTGTACCAATGAAGCTCTCAAGAATTGCGTGACAATTTGCTCCGCAAAATCCGAAGCTGTTGACCACAGCTCGCCGAGGATAACCTGGGAGGATCTCAGGCCACCTCTGAGGCTTCTGTAGAATCCTGAGGTCTGAATAAAAAGGTTCTACTTTGGGATCAGGCTGGTGAAAAGTAAATCTGAGGGTATGATTTCGTTCTGCAACGCCAGCGAGGCCTTGAGCACTCCAGCTACACCAGCAGCTCCTTCTGAATGGCCCAGGACAGTCTAATCGATCAAACGTAAAGCGGGGGGTCATCTTCACCCCTCTTGCACCCGGAATCAGATCCAAAGAACATAGTGCTTATCACCTGGGCTTCTATTGGATCACCAGCCGCAGTTGCTACGTTATAAGTTAGTAAGATCGTAATTAAGGAGCGCCAATATTCAACAGAAGGCTGACCAGTTCTGTGCGCTTCAAAATATTGTGGTCTGTCCGTGAGGTTGGAAAGGTTCAAGCCAGCCTTGGGAAATGTGTCCCTGATGAGATCCGATGGAGCTTTGGGACAAGGCGTGTAATACCTTTCGTTCGGCCGTCTTGGTTGATCCCAGTCTCGCGGATAATACATTCCTCGGCGTCTTGGTCGGCTAGGGCCTTGGAAAGAGTCTTGAGCACCAAAATGCCAAAGCGGTCACCCCGGGCATAACCATCGGCGTCTTTGTCCCACATACGACTCCCGCCGGATGGGCTCAGCATTTGAAGGTTACTTTCAGCGACATACTGATCCGGCCCTAATAGGAGGTTGCAGCCTGTGACGATGGGTATACAGGACACTCCATTGCGTAGGCTTTGAACTGCTTGATGCAGGGCTACAAGGCTGAAGAGCATGCTGTTTCAATGATCATAGACGGACCATGAAGATCAAGAAAGTAAGATAGTCGATTAGATAATATGCTTCAAGCTGATTCTAATGCTTCGTACGTAGCCTCCAACAAGATCCTTTGCTTGGGATCCATTGCGCTGGCCTCTACCGGCTTAACTCCGAAAAATTGGGTATCCAAGGCATGATGATCCCCAGACAGAGTGTACGAATGGCGCACATTGCTCGTGCCATGGTCAAGACCGTCGGGGTCATAAAACCCTTCCGCGTTAAACCGACCATCAGGGGTCCCACCCAGGATATCCCGAGGCGCCGCAGAAGGTCCCATAGCTTCGATGGTGATGAAGCCTCTCCAGGAAACTTGTAACCGCTTCCAATGATGGCGATAGGTTCACTTGGGTAATCCAATTGTGAAGTCATGATTAAACGCCGAACGTTTGAAGCTAATTGCTTTGTGAAGTAGACGACCTCGAGGAGACGCTGTGAGAGATACGCGAGACAGAACAATGAGATTCATTAAATAAGACAAGCGAGGCACAGGAATAGGCCACAGCTCCGCCTTGCAAGCACTATACGAACTAGAAGGTGCTCCGCAAGCACCCGGACCGTACCATGGCGTCCCAAGGATAAATGCGAGGTTTCGGAGCAGAGCATCGGCCATCCAACGATTGGCTCGATTTCCGTAAATAGGCAAGCCGACCAATCGGAGTGAGCAAAACGCCAGGAGGCCGGCCCTCAACTCAAACCCCGATCTAAGGTGCTTGCTTTAACTATTGATATAGCACGATGCATTCCATTCGTCAGAGAGAACATTCGTCTATAGTTTCTTTACCAGCATTTGTGTGGATCATACATCAATTCTACCGTGGCCAGTTCTTTAGCTTTGACTGTGTGCGGATACTCGGGACGACCAGATATGGAGGTGCTAAGGTGGCCGAGTTCCTGGAAGCTATTAGGAACATTCGAGAGAATGACCCCATTAGCTGGCATAGGCATGGTCCGATCAGGCACAAAAGGCAGAAAGAACTGCCCAAGACGCGCAGGACCATGGTGAGCTTCTTCTCGATCAACTTCTATTCTGCTTGTACCTCACTGTCAAATCCGCCGCTTGTCGTACCTCCGACATGCTGCAGTTACCATTGGATTCTGAGACTACGTCAAGCGGACTAATGCTGAGTTCGCCATGTGCAGTGCACCGCAGTGCAGCCTGAATGGCGTTTCTCCGAGCATCCAACTACGCTCGCGCCAGCGCTTACATGATGACCGGCGGTGAACTAAGGAAATCAGACGCGCGTGTCACACCGACTTTGAAGAAAGCCATTGAGCTATTCCGCAAGGCGATACCCCTTATGAACGGTCCAGTGTATATACTCCCGATTCCATATCAGGACGACATCCGACTGCCAGCATATCTTTACCTACCCCCGCCATCGTGCCGAGTCCCCGGCAAGATACCGCTGGTGGTTAACCCGGTCGGGGCAGACTCGACGCAGGAGGAGATTTACCACATGTTCCCGGCAGCAGGCCCGGAACTCGGATATGCGGTGCTTACGTTCGAAGGCACAGGGCAAGGTCTCACACTACACCAGCACAATGTACCTATGCGTCCCGACTGAGAGGCGGTGACCGAGGTTGTAATGAACTACTTGTTCAGGTATACAGCCGATCGCCCGGGAATTGAAGCATGACATAGATCGTGTTGCGATTGCGGGCGCATCATTGGGTGGCTACTTCGCTCTCCGCGGCGCAGCTGACGCACGATTCAAGGCTTGTGTCGCCGTCGATCCCCATATACGACCTTTGGGACTTTGTAACCAGGCATGTCTCGGCAATTCTCAGCTACTGGGATCAGGGGCGGGTAACGGCCGCGATCATCAACAACGTGGTCTGGCTGGGAATGCGGTTCTCGTTCCAGACGAAGTGGGAGATAACAACGTCGGCGTGCTTCCTCGGCGTTTCCACCCCGACCGAGATCCTCCAGGCGGTGAAGCAATTTACACTTCAGCAGACAGAGGGCTGTTATCTTGGCCAATTGGAATGCGCAACTTTTAGTGATGGGCGCAGCAAACTCGTTGTATCTGGACGTGGACAACCATGCGGTCAAGGTTTTAATGAGCTGAAACACCAACAAAAGGACCTGTGAGTGGCAGAATCCCCGAGCCAAGGTAGTCTGCAAGCGAAGATGGGCGCCATGGGAATTTGCAACCAACGTGTTTTGCGTTTCTTGATGAGCGATTCGCCATTGACAGGCGCAAGGCGTCGTGAAATAGTGCCTATCTAAGTAAGGTTATGTGCCCAAAGCGGCATATCCTGCGGATTGCCCCCGGGATGGCCAAAGTTAGGCTAAGGTGGCGTACTAGGTGGCGTACTAAATGGCGCACTAGGTGGCGTACTAAATGGCGCACTAGGTGGCGTTTGATTAGATCCAATATTGTTATGTATCTGCAAGTCGCAAGGGGTATATTTCGTTAGTGACCTCCGCCAGGCCCACTTTACAGTCATCTAGCGCTGGAATCACATGCAAATTCGTACGGGATTAGTCGATGCTTACTGCTATCGCAGACTTCCAATTCTCGAAGGTTATCGGCTTAAACGAAATCGACGAGGTCACACACATACCATACAATTTTCTATAGGCATCCGCATCCTAACTCCACATTGGCATATAATGGGCCAGTGGAGATAACTAGCTAAAAGTACCCCTTTGACTTGTAGACGTAAAACGGCGCGGCTCGATCCGTCATGTTTAAAGGTCATTTACCCGCCCAATTTTCGGTACTCCCACTGCCTCCAGACCTACTGTAGGTGGGGGCAGGGGTTATAACTCGAGCCAAATAGTGACTTAGGGTCGATTCCTACCAGCGCTAATGGTCTTCGGTAATTGTCTCAACTGTAGGTGCATAATCAGCCCGGGCACGAGGTCGATGAGGGGCGTGGCTCCGAGGCACACTCGTCAGACCACGTACATCCAGAAATTCGTCGACCCACACGACCCCGCCCCCTGTAATTACCTCCGTGGCTCCTGTACCGTTAACCGTTATCCTTAGCGGAAGTTGTGAATCACACACTTCGTCATGGCTGATTGTAGCATGTCTTAAGATTTCTGACATCAGATGCATAGACCTGGATAGATCTATAGACCTTCGGCAAAGATTGCTTTCTACATCTGGCCAGACTCCCCGACCACGTTCCAATTCACCGCACTTTCTTTTTCCCCCATGGTCATGATGCAGAAGGTTCGACAATCTCGCCACTCGCCTGTGACAGAGCTAGTCATAACCCTTCCCTTATAAAAGAGTCCTACTATCGTGAAGGCCTATTTCGAATAAGTTCAGAGGCATCCTATGCTGCCTTTTGAGAGCTGGCTTATATCCTCATCAATCGTCACGGAATGGGGGAAGTAATCCTGAGCATTGACAGTGTCGCAACTACAAGTTGCGCTGTGAGCGTGCTTCACCGGGGGGGAGATAGCTGCGACCGATGTGCGAAGATTGGGCTCCTGTGCACAACTACAACGGCCGGCTCCGGCGATGAACATATGAGGAGGCTATGTAGCTCTTCTGGGGACTCCTCCGGCAGACCGAATGCCGTTGTCCCCACCGCTCCAAGTCTGAGAGGACATCTAATCACCCCGCCGAAGGAGCAACACCAGGCGGAGACAACTCGTCCTGTGGATAGAGTCATAACTGCCATGGACATAGAAGTGATAAATCCGGTAGGTCAGTCACCATTTCTTCGGCGTTCTATCTCTTAACGGACTGCAAAGGGATATCCACCTAGAGACGACTCTCTCCGATTTCAGTTTCATCGTCGATAGCACAAGACCGCGGCCCACGACCCCCCGAATCCTCTGAAAGAGCTTTTCGAGCTGTGTGCAAACCTAGTTTCTGAGTCTGAATTGCTTGGAAAGGGTTACAAAGATAGGTCTCGCACTGGTGATCCAAACCGGCTTGAGACGGCAGTCTAGTCCATCCTTACGAGAACTTCGAAATTCACTGAGATCCTGGAGAACATCACCTCATCCGGAGTGCTGCCGTCTCAGCAGCACGCAGGTAATGGCAATTCGGACCAATCACGACTATCTCTGTCAGCTATCGACCATACCTAACCTCCAACTAGGAGGCATCCATGTCCGCATCAATCCATGTATTCAGTATTAGTTCTGCTCGAGCTGAGTTCTAGCATGCGCCGAGGAGTTGGCACGTATCTCGGGATTCAGAGCCCGCAAACAAACGAGTCTGCTGGCGTAGATGACCAGGCTACGCATCCTGCTTTAGACATGGACCCGGTGTGCGTCTTGCTGCGACGCGCGATACCGGGCTCATATCAGCATAGAGGCTGCTGAATAATACGCCTCCGCGTACCGTCCCCCCTTGCAAATGACAGTAGCAATCTTGCAGCCTATCGATTTGGTGCCGAGACTTTTTCTCTGGCCCAGCGGCACGGTTTACTGCGTGCACAGCCCGCTTATACCTTCCTTTACAGGTTGTAGGGTCTTCAGCTCCTAGGTGGAATCCTCTCAAGAGGCCCATCTGATTCCGACTCCGCACCTCCGGCGCCGATTAGAAGGATCAGAGCCACATGGCAACATAGTGTAACGGTGGTTCTGCAGCTTAACTCCAAGTTTGGATTGCCCATGTAGGCGGTACAGAGTACTCTGTAGTAAGGGAGATAGCTGCTGTGTAACAATATGCATTCCCCCTCCATTTCCTTCAATCCCATATCAACAGTATATCCTGCCTTGTTCTTTGGAGCATTTTGAAGACTGATCCTCCTCTCATCTCAGTCCTTGGCCTCCTGTCTGTCTTGTTGCTTTGCACACAGTCCCATCGTCCGCCATGTCGACTCGGGCTCCTCCACTAGTCAATCCGGACGATCCGGGCCTCGGCCCTAGCGTCTTGGGTGTGACGTGGGCGCTGACACTGCTCGCTGCCTTCATCGTCGGTGTCAAGCTGTACACGCGCTCCAGAGCCACCAAGTTCTTGAGCTGGGAAGACTGGATCATGCTTGCGGCGGTAGTTCTACAAGTCTTCTACCTGGAGTTCATACACGCCGCTTGCGTATGGGGCCTCGGAAAGCCGGCTCCAGCATTGATGGCGGATCTGAATTCGTTCATCATGGTGCAGAGGTGATCGTGGGTCTTGACGACATTTGCGACCTCGGTCTCCGTCCTCGCACGTATTTCAATAGCACTTCTATTCGTCCGTATCTTCGGTTCAAAGCTGTGGTTCAAGTATTTCTGTATCGTATGCACGATGTTCATCACCATCAATGGGGTCTTGGCGATCATCTTCTCGTGGGTGGATGTCCGGCCTGTGCAGGCCATCTGGAATCCACTTACTAATTCTAATCGCTGGGATTCGAAAATCTCGGAATATACCGCATTTGTTTTACAAGGCGAGTCAACTAGATGACACTAATGCCGTACCCCGGTCTTCTGATCAGTACTCATTACCATGATAGCGTTCTATGCCTTTTCCGATCTCACTTACGTCCCCCCCCTGTCATTATCGTCTGGCGGCTTAACATGTCAATGGGCCGCAGAGTTGGTCTCGTAATCGTGATGGCATTGGGCTTGATCACGCTGGCGTCCGCACTCCTAAAGATGTCCATCGTCGTCGTCACCACTTTCGGCGGGCCCGTTGAAAGCGGAAGTAGGAACTACTTCCAGGGGCTCATATACCTCACCTCGAGCATCGAGCAAGCCCTGGTCATCATCATGGGCTGCATTCTCACGCTCCACCAGATGAGGCACATCGACTTCACCAGACTTAGAAGCATATCATTCTCACTGGTCAGCCTAATTCCCAAGCGGAGGAGGAAGAACAGCAACTCGGACGCATCTACGCAGTACAACGGCTTCAGCCGCTCAGGCTACCAGGACTTGGATCTGCGGCCCAAGCTCAACATCTCCGTCGATGGCAGAGAGCGTCTGGACGTCCCCATCGCAGCCACTGCAGAAGTTGCATATCTGAAACTAGTGGTGACTGGGCAAGAGAGATTATCCATCATCTTCCCTTCCACGCTACTGGGTGCTCTTTGAACGAGTAATCATCATGATTTGCGCCAGGACAATACTTCATGTCGGACAGGTTTGTACCCTTCTATATTTATCGGGACCGGGGAGTCCGGAATATGGGGTAATCCCAAGACGCTGGTAATAAGGCGGGGCCCCAACATCCAGGAAGTGTAGTGACACTGCTACGGGGTAAGTTCCGTTCCTTGGCGGGTCTCGGCCAGATCCTTTGCCCCTACACCTCTTACCTAATAAGAATCTTCGAAGGGTGATGGGCGGACCAGTCTGATCGCTTTGTGCGTAACCATGGCAAAGAGCTGAAGCAATTCACACCGAGCATTCACGACGGCCAAGAAAGCTTACACCATGCGGTTAATATCTGGAAAGGGGAATAGACGGTCGGTCGGTTCCCGCTCTGTGAGCGGACGTGGTATTAATAGAAATTCTACCAGACGGTTTTGGTAGTGGGACCAGGTAGTAATAGGGCAAAACAGGCTTTATCCTATCCACATTCCGATATCCCTGTTCCTGTATTCATGTGGTAGCGGTAAATGAGATTGCTTTGCAACTGTCACACCGGCCTCGGAATTGATACGCATAACCAACCAGTCGCTAGTCCGATGAGGTCGCCCGCTACCAACCAACCATTCGTGCCTGATATAGCAGTAACGGGGAACTACGGGACGGTTGCAATTGGTAGAACCTACATATGACGGTTGCATCGGAGCGATGCAACTTATCTGTGTACTATTGCGCACAGATCTGAACTGAGCTGATGAACAGAGCTGATGACTAGAGTGCGAGGCAAGCAGCTGTCCATTAATGTATTGTGCATAATGACCTAGCCCAATTTCCAGCAGAAAACGTTCCCAGCAGCGCATTCGTACCCACAGCCTCTTGGTGAAGCAACAGCTTGCCTCAGCCACTCAGGACGCCATAGCTTTCCTTTGATATACTCGAGGTTTGTTCTCCGATATACATCGACCAAACTCAAGCAACTCCTCAAGCAAGATGGTTTTGGGATTGAGTTTGTGCGGATCGCTGGAGGGGATAGAATCAGCCAAGCATGGCAGGCCCATGGCGAGTGGGGCTGCCGCAAGCTGATCACATCTGACATATGCAAAGTGGTTGACCTCTTTGAGGACAAAACCTTGAAAACATTGAGCAATCATGCCTCATTGTCACAGTTAGGCTGATCGCGGGAATAGGTTACATAACGTGTGAAATGCGTATATTGTCCTGATTGATTGGGCTCCAGGGAGCCGTGGCTATAGAGCTCTATATAGAGTGTGAGTGCCCCGGAACAACGTTATTCCGGGGCGTCTACAGGATAACTGGGCCTCGATGACTAAGCAAGTTACCCCTTTTTCTGCGGCATCCTTGGAAGAAAGTGCAAGTGGGCAAGGAATTACTGCAAGAGAGAGCTCGGCAGAAGGCTTTGTACTCATAGTCGGACGTCGCCGCGTCGGGGAGGGTGAAGCGGATTCCGGCATTCTATCATCCCGGCTCCCAGAGGAAGACGTACTAGCTGATCGATTCAAGAAGAGGATCTTCGAAGCCTTTCAGGGGCGGAGAAGAGAAGTCTGTTGATCTACGGCCGTGCCAGTAATTCGAGGGGCTATACAGTTTGATTCATCGCCAGTAAGGAATGCTTAAATCCTGACGTCAGCTCCAACAGTTTGGGCAATGCTGTAGCCATTACACACCCCGATGAGCTTGAATACAAGATACAAGGCATAGCTTTGAGCCCAGCGCTCCTAACATGCTTTGTCAGAGAGATGGGTAATAAGCTGATAACTAACAAGGACGTATCGTCAAGTCACGAGTTTCGCCAAGAAAAAAGGGCAATGTGGTCACTCTTTTAGGAGACCATATAGGCATTAGAGATCTACAGTTACCTCGGAACCTGGTGGTACATAGCCAGCCTTACTCACTTCCACGCCACCCAAAAGATCACGGCAGGCCGGCGAAACAGCGAGCTTCTGTGCTCGATGCTTCCAGGGCACACATGCGAATCCTTCGACTGGTAAAATAAATAGATCGTTAGTCAAATGACGCCTCCGAGGCGTGACTAGCCGGGGATCACTGGTGCGCGGGAGGGCACGATCCGGCCCTTATACCACAATTTCCGTATATAAGACTCTTTCATAAGTCCGCATTGGTTCATGGTGTTCGACCTGTTGACCTTACTTGAGTGCGCTGTGGTGCCCCAGACACTGCTAAAGCGTTAGTTCTAGCATCTGCAATCGTTAATTTGACCTCTTACAATCCCCTTGTTACAAAATGTCAATAATATAGCTCTTTCAAGGCATAAATCTCGAGAACAAAGGTCTACCAAGTGACCTTTCCTTGGGCGCTAGTTTTGTCCAGTAATATGCGAGTCTCTTTGTGTCACTGCCATGACAAAAGCCGGAAGCAGAATACAATTTTCACCAGTGACAGATCCAGGTCAGTGATGATGTAAGCCCGTAGGAATATTTCGAAGATATGCTTATTAAATCCTGTTGCTGTCTTACTTGTTGATAATCCATTCCCACCGGCATATGAAACGAATAGGCCGGAGCCCTTGCGTTAAGCGGGATGGAATCTAAAAACGCCGCAGCGCAAGCGGCGATGGCCGCAAGACGGAAAGAACTGGAAGACCAAGAAAATGCGCGCCTGGCCGATGAGGTCGCAAGCTATTTCAGGGGTAACCCGCGCCTCCGATACATAGAGCCGGCGGGCATAGGCCGACACGGAGGAGTTCTACTGCTGAGGGAGAACGACGACAGAGGTCGCATGAAGAGACGTCTGGTTATCAAGTACTCCCTCAACCCGAAGGAAGACGACGCCCTCAGGAACGAGCACAGGTGGCTGAAGAGGCTACGAGGTGCCGAACATATCGGACAGCTCGTCGAGCTCGCGGACGCTTCCCTCGAGCTGGTCTCGTTGAAAAACACCCCTCCATCGCAAGATGATGGTCAGACGACGCCGGGCCAGGCAGATGCGAGAGAAGCGGCCCCTGCTGCGGGTAACCAGAGCGCAGATGACAAAGATAATGGACGGCGTCCTACACTGGCTTTAGAAGTAAGTGAAGCTTTGGTGTTCTCCATCAAATCGTTCCAAGACTTCATGAATGATCAATAGGTTTCACGGTCCTCTTTGGAGGGAGATGGACGCATTTGATATCTATCCCGTTTGAAGATCAAATCTAATAAGTGTTTCCACAGTATATCGAACACGGCACGGTATTTCAGTGGATGCGGAAGCTTTACGGTATGGGGTATTCGGCCGGTATCCCTAATCGTATCCTTTGGAGCTTGTTGCTTTGCCGTGCGTAGTCGGCCGAGTCCTTAATCCGGTCATAAGAGTAGAACAATACCACTCACCAGCCAACCCGAAATGTAGTCACGAGAGCCTGTATAGCGATGGCGTACCCCCCTGACGGCCCCGACGGGGAAGAACCCCAGCGAGAAACGATTCAGCCGGGCCGGGAGCCATCCACACTTACTCAGGGTAGCGGGCACCTGAATAACGTGCTAATCTCGAAGATCTTCCCCGGCGACCCCGATCACTCGTATGCGCCACTCTTCAAAGTGGGTTTCTGTCTGAACTATACAGACTTCAGACCTCCGAGGCCCGACTGGAAACCTATGAGCTAACTCGTGCCTCAGCTGATCGACTTCGGTCGGGGTATGGAAGAGGATAGCAACCGGCAGTTTGTGTTTACCGCCACCAGCTCGATTTATTGGTTGATGCTAATAACATGCTCCACACAGAGAGGGCGTCCATATCGGATACATTACGAATATCTACGCCATGGCACAGGTAAACCGGCGAGCGACTCCTTACTTGATGTAATATCTGACAAAGTACAGGCGATCGAGATCTTGATGGTCCCAAGGCAGCTGTTGCCCCCTCCCAACCAGAGGGAAATAATAGACATACCGGATCCCTACGGCGGCGAGATCGGCACGGTAGCATCGATGCAGATGCTGACCAACCAGGAGTCAGACGGCGACCTGAGACTACTCCTGGGAAGATGCATGGCGGTGGATAACCGACACGTGCCACCGCTCAGCGAGGTCCTGGAGCGGTGCGAGACGGCGGTCACGAGGCCGGCGGAGTATTACGCGAACCTCGCCAACGGCGCCGGCCGGTACGAGACCGACGGGGCCATCAGGCAGTTCTTCGAGGACCCTATTCTGAACGCGGACGAGGTTGGAATGGACATCGACGTCACGGCGCGCTTCCTGCCCCGCCACCTCGAACAGGTCGGCTTCTTCCGGCGAACGGGAGATCCGCGAACAATGCAGGTGATATATGGTCGACCGGTGGTGAACGTGGCGAATCGGCCAGGAGTAGGCGAGCAGGTCGAATAATGCGACCAAGCGTAATTCCTCGTTATCACGCTGCCCAGTTCGGTTCGCCTAACGGTCTATTCAACGACGGGAAGGCACATACATTAGCCAGGCATGTCCCCTTAAACGACGGAGTGAACACCCCAGCAATTGCCGCCTCTACCTATGTGACGTCAGATAAATCAACTTATTGGACGTTGCCGGATACCGAATGCTATAATAGAGTTACTATCTCGTACATAGAGGTTTCTTCTCTCATAGATAGCCTAAGCCTACTATGGCAAAGTCCACTATTTATGGATTTTTAACATGGGAACTTCTATTAAAACATATGCGTATCTCCGAACGGTCCGTTCTGATTTTCGACTCGGCACCCTAGGTAAGTAACGTCGAGCCCATAATATGTGGAAGGGTCATAGGAACCCGAAACATATAGCACATAGCAACAGTACGAAATGTTTACTGGAATATCTACATTCTGGGTTAGGAGAACTTAACGGCTATATCGTTAAGGCGATATAAATGTCACAGTTAGGCTAATCGCAAGAAAAGGTTGCATAAAGTATAAAAAGTATAAATTGTCATGGATAATTCTTGCTCTTGCGAACAATAGTTAAAAAGCTTTATATATAATATGGGACCTCCGTAATAACGTTATTATAAGGCGTTTATAATTTTTTAAGGCTTAATAATTAAATAAATAACCTTTATTCTATAATATACCCTTTAAAAAAATACTTCTTTAAATTTGTCTATCGTAATTTTATATAATTTTTAAATAAATATATTAAAAAAATAACGTAATTAAATATAAATATTAAGTATAATAATAATAAAAATAAATTATATATATTTTAAGTAATTTAAATTTTTTTTTTACATTTTTTTCCTTTTATCGCTTATAATAATAAATAACAAAAAATAAATCTATATATTACGTATACGTAATTTATTTATTAAATTATTAATGTTATAATACTTATTTTTTTTCGATTTAAATAATAAATTTGTAAATATTTTAAAGTAAAAAAAGATAATTATAAAATTAATATATACGTTATAAATTATTCTTATTATTATTATTATTATTATTATTATTATTATTATTATTATTATTATTATTATTATTATTAAATAATTTTATGCAAGCTTGTTAACGGTAATTATAATAAATGCCTTTTTATGCTTAACGTACCGTTATTATGTACGTTTACGCGGCTTACGTTACGTATACGTAATCTGTTACCGCCGTTGCCGCCGCCGACGCCGCCGACGCTGTTACCGCCGCTGCCGCTGTTACCAACGCCGCTTCAAAGCCCGAACCCGAGCCCGAACCAAAACCTGCCGCCGTTCCCGCAACGCCGGCGCATCCTCCGCGCGCGCGCTTTGTACGTAACGCTCGCCGTGCCGTACCTTACCTAGGCTACCTACATTCCGCGTTTACGGGCCGTTTTATAGGCAAATACTTTAACGCTGCCATAGGAAACCGCTATTAGCGTTACGTTTCCGGGCATACTTATACGCCGATATATATATCTTTCCTACTTTTTAAAAGCTTTTTTCTTTATTAATTATTAATTATAATTTTGCCGTTACCTGCACCGTTACGGTACGCCTTGTAAAGGCGCTCGAAAATAATGTTTTTTGCTATATATATATTCTTATTTACCCCCGTTCTTACGTTTTAGAAAAAATGTTAATTATAATCGCAAAAAATAAACCGTTTTTGTATAACTATCCGTATATTATTAAAAAAAAAATAAAAAAAAAAAATTAAAAGGTACGGTAAATATGCCTGCTGGCGGTATTACGGCCGTACGTATATAGGTATTAGCCTTAATTAGATAAATTCTTAATTTACTTTTTCCGTAAATATAATAATAATAATAATAATAATAATAATAATA
>QJOA01000755.1:0-29476 GCA_004155915.1 Monosporascus sp. CRB-9-2 | reverse complement strand
ATCTCTAGGAGAACACACACAACTCGGGGAAGGTACAGAGAGTCGACGACAACTAGTTGAGTAGTCCAGAAATGCATGCAAGGATGAAAGGATGGCGTCGACACAACTAATTAAGAAACTAGGAGAACACATACAACTCGGGGAAGGTAAAGAGAGGTCGGCGACAACTAGTTGAATAGTCTAGAACTTGCTGAGTTGAAAGCAACGGAATCCGTTCCACCGAGCACCCCAGCGGAATGGATTGCAGCATATTCACCAGCCTCTAATTTCAATCGACAGATTTGGGAAGTTTTACAATGAACGGCTACTGCATGGACACTGTGGGCATCGTTTTACTAGCAATTTGCATGACAAGCACCGCGATGCCCCATACTCGGTCAGCTCCACATTCCGTATCGATTTCACGAATATATGGCTGGAAGCTTATAATGCTGCGTGTGCGCAGTTGTGGTAATTTTTGTTAAGGCGCTAAAAGGATTAAAAGGCCTTTGATAAGTGCCCGTAGGATTGCGAGGATGAAAGGGTTAAGAGCGTATCTATGGGTGCTCCCCACCCATTTTTGGAGAAAAGTAACCTAGTTTGCAAGAAATAAAGGAAGCAGCTCCAAAAGAATGGCAACTATTTGCTGACATAGCAGCATCTTCTGGTTCATCACTTATTTTGACCGTCAGTAACATCCTGATCCATCCATTTTGTTGCCTTCGAGGTACCACCCAAGGGGGCGGGAGCGTCTAAACGGCTAAATTTGAAGGGTTCGTTGCCTCGCCGCCTACTCTAACCGCAGCATCACAACTTAGAAAAGACCTGATGCTCCTAGCTCTCCACCACACCACGAGGGCTGAGGGCATACACAAAGGTGGGAGGTTGCCTGACCGTAGATTCGGTTGGCAAGGAAGTCTACCCGTTGACTCGGTTGACAGGGAAGTATGTCTGAGGATTCAATTAGCACTGATCATGGGTTCAGCAGGAAGTCTTACCGTGGATTCGGTTAACAACAAGAGAGGGTGGCCGGAAGGAAAGGTAAGATGGAACCCCCCCTCACGCTCCACCCCCCCAACGCGCCACCCATTTTTGAGGCCATTAACAACACAACCCTTCAACACAAATAAGAATATCTCAACAACCACTTATTTAATTAACTCCATACTAAACGCCACGCATAATAATGTAATCCGGATCATTATTATTATCTTCTTTACCTTCGGAGGACTTATCTTACTGTTAATTTCGCCGAATTCTGGTAAAACGTCCCTTTAAAACGGCTTTTAACCTTACCTTTACCTTCCTAACCGAAATTATCGTTACAAACTTTTCGTTTAACTCGGGCTGCACCTTTTTAAACTTTTTAAGTTTTGTTTTATCGATAACTATAATTAATTAATTATTTTAAATTTCGGTAACGCTTAATTTGCTATTATTTTCATTAAGGGCTTTACCAATCTTACGGAACAAAAATTATACGGTAAAATTTCCGAAAAGTAAATTAATTTTTATCAAAAATTTTTCGATAATATATATATCCTTAAATAATTTAGCGTTTTAATACCTAAACCGGTTATCTACCGATAAAAATTAAAGTATTAAAAAGTAAAATTCGATATAAGTTTAAATATTTCCGCTTATTAAGCCTTATCCTTAACGTATTTATTATTTAATACTTTCGCCTTATTAAAAGGACGTAAATTTATAACTTTTTAACGTTTTATAATATATTACGAAATTATTATAATTTCCTACTACGCATATAAAAACGCCTAAAGAAAATCCGTTTTATTTATAACTTTAAACGCCCGTTCGAAATAACGTTTCCGAAATTAATAACGAAATTTCCGCTTTAAGGTAACAAAAATACCCATATTAAAAGGCTAAAAAACGTACGAAACGTAAGTAAGCAAAAAAACGATATAAATTTTGTTTTAAAAGCACATCCATATAAAGGTTTCGGTAATATGGCTATTATGGCCGTCGATAACTAAAAACTTTTATTCCTTAAGGTTTGCCGGCTTGGTATAAGGGATAAAGATTTTGCGTAACCACTTTAGGCCAATTTCGGTATTAATTTAACCGTTTTTAAAGGTGATAAAATATTAACTTTCGTATGCTTTATGTTACGGCCAGCGAAATATAGCATGATAGCTAGTTTATTGGCGCTATGAACGAAGATTCTAAGTTAAAGAAAAGAAGGAAGGAAAGGCAAAGTCGCGAAGTGCGTAAAGATCTACAAATGTCCCCACTTTTTGTGTGGCAGCTGTTAGTCCCATGTGACGGTTGCCAGCCTTACGGTTTGATCCTGGTGGCGGCTGGGCTACCGTCACATTACCCTCTTTTAAAAACTTATATACGATTAAAAAAAATATGTAAGTTTCTGTCAATTATAGGTACCGTTTTTTCCTTATTAATCCGGTTCCTATTTTTGCGGCCTTATTATTATCGGGATAATTTTCGTTAATTTTGTCGGCCGCCGTTACGCGTATTTATTTTTGTAAGCGGACCGGTAATTTAAGTATTTTAAAATGTTCCGTATAAAACCGTTTTATTACGATCGGTACGTTTTTAAAGTTAGTTACGGAATATTATATTTCGTCGGAATTATAACTTTTTTATTTGGCCTAATATTACAATTTTTTATAACGCCCGTTAAATTTTAATTATTCGATTTATTTTACTTTAAATTTTGGTTTACCGTTAATTTTTTTAAATAACGATAATATTTAAGTTTATTAAGATAACGGGTTATCGTCAGTTTTACGTAATCGATCGGCGTAAAATAAGTTAATTATTTTGTAATTCGGCGGTAAATCGAAAACGAAATTATATCCGCATTTTTTTATAACCTTAAAAAGTTTTATTTATTATAAATTTAAGCAAATAATCGGTATTTATGTTATAAAACCTTTTTTACGGAAAAAAACTTTATCGTTAATTTTAAAGTTAATTAAACGATATTTTTTATTAATTTATATCTTTTAACGTTTTTACGTTTTTAACGTAATTTTTTTTATAAATATTTAAATATTTTTAATTTATTTAACGATTATTAATATTTATTAAGTTAATTCGGTTTTTATTTTTATTATATTTAAGTTTAACGATAATAAATTCCGGATATTTTTATTTAATATAACTTTTAACGGGATTATATTAATCGATAAATATTATAATAAATTATATACGAAATTTAATACCGGTATATATATGCTTTAATTATTTTAATATTTATCGATATAAAAATATAAACGTTAATTTAATTTTTAATTTATAAATTCGATAATTTTTTAAATTTACGGGTATAAAACGTTTCCGTAATAATATTTTATATTAATAAATTTATTTAATTTAATTAAAAATTAAAAAATAAATTATTTTATATTATCGTTAATTTAAATAACGGGCATTTTATAAAAACGATATAAATATCGATAATATCGGTTAATTAAGGTTTCGGCGGTATTAATTTTTTTACTTAATAAAATTATTATAATTTTATTAAATTTATCGATAAACGTTTATATATAATTATAACCGTAACGGTTTTTTAGCATATTTTTTCCGTCGACGGCAACGTAATTCCAGATATTATTCGGAATAAGGAAAAAGTAAAAAAATCCCGGAATTTTATTTCGAAACGTTTTATTCCGATAATAATTATAGTAATTTCGAATATACTATCGGATATTTTATTTAAACCGGGATTAAATATATTTCCGTATTAATATTTTAATTATTTTATTTTAATTAAGGTACGTAAATATTTTAAATATATAAATTTTACGGATTAATATAATACAAAAAAAAAAAATAACCGTTAATTATTTTTTCGGATATTATTAATTTATTATCCTTTTTATTTAAATTTTATACTTTATTTTCGTAACGGATAAAGTTAATTAAGTTAATATTTTATAAAATATTTTCGATTCGTACCCTAATCGGCCTTTCGTTAATGGTAACGATAAAAAAATTTAATTATTTTAATAAAATTAAGGTTTAATTTTTTTTTCTTTTTTTCGGATTTTAATTATAAATAAATTTACCGTTTTTTATAATAAGGTATCCGTAACGATATTTTTTTTGCTAAATCGATATTAAAAAATAATATTAAAATTAAAAAAAAAATCGATTTATCGGATTTAACGTTTAAAAAAAATACGTTTATTTGCGAAATACAATAAAGTTTAATAATCGATAATAATAAAAAACTTTTATCTTTAAAATTTAAAGCAATAATGTTTAAAAATTTAAATTACCGTAAATAATTTTCGGTTTTAAATAAAATATATTTTTTTATTAAAATTATAATTTTCGAAAAATATTTTACGGATTTTTATTCGTTATTTTCTTATTATTACTAAATAATACCTTTAATTACGTTACGAAATACGTTTATTTTTATTTTAATCAATCGGTTAAGTTAAAAAAAGGTTAAAATTAAAACTTTATAAATAAACCATTTTATTTTTTAAAAACCTTTTTTTATTTAAATTTTATTATAAAAAAGCATTTTTTTTTAATAAACGGTTTAATAATTCGGTTATGTTATTTTTATAATAATAAAATATTCGTACGTAATTATAAAATCTTATAAATAAACGGATTACGGTACGGTTATTAAAATTTTCGAATTTTTATTTTTAAATTATTTTAATTTTAGCTAAGTTAATAAAAATATTTACGTTTATTTTTATAACGATACCGAAATAATTTATTTTTTTAACGTTAAACCGGAACTTTTTAATATTTCCTTAAAAGTTAACTTTATATAACCGGTAAATAATTTTTTTATAATATTTTTAATATTTTTTTTAAAACCGGAATAAATTAATACGTCGTTAACGTAAACGTTTACGTAATAATCGAAAAGTTTATATAATTAAATATTAATAAACGATTATTATTAAGTAAAATTTATTTTAAGTTTAAATAAAAATATTTTTTATTAAAACGTTATTTAACGGATTTTAAATATTATTAAATATTTCGATTTAATAATAATACGAAATTTATAAAATATTTAAATAATATTAATTTTAATAAAACGTTTAACGTTTTAATAATTAAATATAATACCGTTAAATAAAAGAGTTAAAATAAAATAATTTTTTAAATATTAATTTTTTTAACGGTAATCGATATAAAACCGGCGTTTCGATAAATAAGGTTTTAGGGTAAATAGGATTAAGGTAATATTTTTTCGTATATATAATTCGATAAAATTTATTTTTAATAATTTATTTATTACTTTTTTTTTAACGGAAGGTATTAAATAAACGTTTTATAAGTAAAAGGTTTAAAGGCGGGTATCGGCCGGTCGAGTTTCAGAACTATATTATAATTAAATCGGAAATTTAAAAAGATATTAACTTTTTTTTTAAAAAGAATCCTTTTAAATAAGTAAAGGGTTTTAATAAAAATTTTTAAATTCGTTTTACGTATTCCGGATTTTTATTTTCGGGAAAAAAAAAATTTTGGCTGTTATATATTTTTTAATTTTTTAAGGCGGTTATTATTATAACGTTTAATTTTTTATTTTTTAAAAAAATAACTTTTTAAAATAATAATTATTTACTTTATCGTTCCGTACGGAAATTTATTTTTAACTTATTCGTTAACGAAACGATAATTATGTTATTTTTAATAATTTTTATAACGGAAATAATCGGTTTAGTATTATATACGTCCGGTATATCTTTTTTGTTTACCATATTTAACGGAATAATAAGTACGGATATTAAAATAAAATTGTTTTTAAGTTTTTTTTATAAACGTCGAAAAATTTGGTATTATTTATCGGCCTTTTTTATAATGCGATTACGGTAATAAACGTTTTCCTAAACTTTAAGGTTAACGTATCCGTCCAGTAAATATCGGGTTAAAAGTTTAATCGCCGGTAAGAACTTAATTAAAGTTAATAAATCGTCGGGTTAGATAATATTTTTATTTTTGCAGTTTAATAATAAATTATATTTTTTTATTTAGTCGAAACCGATAAAAATATTATATTTAATATTTATAATTTAAAAAACCTAATCGGAAAAACGTTATCCGTTTATTTCGAATATTATAATTATTTAAGCTTTTATTTAGCCGGCAGGTTATTTCCGATAATTTTATAATTAAATTAATTTTTTTAACCGGATAATATAAACTTATAATCGTTTTTTTATTTACTTAGTAAAAAAAGGATTAACGAAAAGTTAAATTTATATTCCGGTATTATAAAAAATAATAATACGTAAGTTAATTTTATTTATTTAAATTTACGTAATTTTAATAAAAACTTTATATTTTTTAAAATTATTTATTTCCGTTATTATTAATATAAAAAAAATTATCGAAAAGTTTTCCGATAATTTTTTTTTTTCCGATTTATCGGAATTAAACGAATCCTTTATTATTTTTACCGTAATAACCTTTTTTTTATTAAAATAATCGTTAACTTTATATCCCGTCTTATTATAATTAAAATACGTACCGGCTTTTTAATAAACTTTTTTTTTTAACTTCCGATAAAGGTTTACCGGTATTACCCAAAATTTTCGATTTACCGGAATTATTATTCGAACGGGATTTTTTATTTTTATTTTTCGGTTTATTAAAATCGTATAATTAAGGTTTACGTTTTTATTAACATTTTTTATAAGCGAACTGGTTATTATAAATAGTTATAATAACGCAATTATAAAACTTTTCGTAAATAACGTTAAAGTTACGGTTATTTTTAAAAAAATATAAATTAAAATTTAAAAGGATATATTTTTGTAAAATTTGTTTTTATTTATCCTCGGTAATTTTGGCCTTTTAAATAAAAACGTTAAATTTAAAAATAAAATTGTAAATATTTTAATTTTTACCGGATTTAAAGGTAAAAATACGGAAAATTTTTCGGATAACGGAAATTTAATTCGGATCGTAATACGATAATTTTAATACCTAAATTATTTCGGTTACGTAAGAAAAAGGTTACGTAATCGATCGGTAACGGGTTTTAATTACTTATTTAGCTTTTTTTTTAAAAGGTTTATTAAGTAAATTATACGAATTTTCTCGTTCCGAAAAATTAATTTATTTATTTCGAACTTATTTACGACCTTACGGATTTAAACGTTAAATTTAATTTTGTTACCGTTAAATTTAGCTAAATTGTTAACGTAAACTTTTTTTTTCGGTTATAATTAAAATTCGCGTTATTAATTTTTGCAAATTTACGGAAAATAAATTATGTTATTATATTAGTAAGGTAAAACGTACTGGTACTACCGAAAACGTTATTAATTATATTTTCTCGGCGAAGGCGGTCGGCATCGTCGGAAAAAGTAAGGGAATAATGGCTTTATCTGGCCTAAAGGCGAGCAACTTCGTTACGGAGTTTTTGGAGTTCTCCCTAAATATCCTGGTTATCGTCAGCCATCTCGTCGATTAACTGCCTATCGGAATCGGTTTTTAAATAGTTATGGTTTTGGTTTTAATAATTTTGGTTTTAATCTTAATCTAATAAACCCTTTATCTTTACGAATTCGGTTTCGTTTTACGGCACGTCGTTTTCCGCACTTTGGTTTAGATCTTAAGGAGGTACTTTATTTTCTGCATTTTTAATTTTACTTTTAATTAATTTAAATCGCTTTAAACGTTAATTAGCTAATAAGTAATTTTTTTTAACAGATATCTAATTTTGATGCTAATTAATCTGGGTCTTGGTCTTAGGTCTGGTTTAGGACGCGTTATTTTTCGTCGTTACGTATCGACGTAAAAAAGATATGGTACCTTTTTTTATTAATCGCTAGGCCAGCGAAAAAGGGAATAAGCTTAGAATAATGTTACGGCCAGCGAAATATAGCATGATAGCTAGTTTATTGGCGCTATAAACGAAGATTCTAAGTTAAAGAAAAGAAGGAAGGAAAGGCAAAGTCGCAAAATGCGTAAAGATCTATAAATGTCCCCATTCTCTATGTAGCAGCTGTCAGTCCCATATGACGGTTGCCAGCCTCACGGTTTGATCCTGGTGGCGGCTGGGCTACCGTCATACTTTATCGTCGGAGTTAGGAAATTATTATTATTATACGTTACCGCCGTTAAAGATAATAAATAATAAAAGAATTCGTCCGTTAACGCTAATATAGGCGATTATAATAATCCATTACCGTTTAAAGGCGTCCTTTAAAAGCACGAATTTCCTAAAAATTTTACCGAAAACGAAAACATTTTTCTTTATACCTTCCATTATTCCGATTTCGTCGGCGTTATATTTATTGCACCACTTAATAGCTTTAATAACCGGTAACTTAAAACGGTCGAATAATACGTTAACGGATATCGGTAAAGCTTTATTTAGGCGTTTATAATTAATAATCCTGCTTTTAAAGGTTTTAATATTAAGATTACGCCGTAAAAAAACAAGTTACTTATCCTTTTTTTAAATATTAAGAATTGCCGTTATTAATTAAAAGCTGTTAAACGTATAGGCGAAATCGGAAATACGGCGGCGTATAACCTAAATAACCTTACATAATAACTTAATAGGCTAAACGTTTTTCCTAGACTTATAATAGCTTTTATTAAGCCTCATTAACCTTTTCCCGAATAAGGATACCTTCGATACGGCGTATAATATATCGCCTGTCGACCTGGTAGCCCTTGGACGCGGAACGTAAGGACCTTTTACGTTCCACCTTATTTATAGCTTGCGCCGCGCGGAATTAAGCTGAAAGCTGCATATCGTTCGAAAGCGTAGATTCTGATAAAAAAGAAGATAATTTTTTCAATTTTCTAAAACGTTGTTAAAAGGTCTTTTATAAAGAAAGAAATCAGTAAATGGATCGGAGCGCGTCGCGGATGTGGGGTGGCGCGTTGGGGGGGTAGAGCGTGAGGGGGGGTTCCATCTTACAAATCGGGTCCACTTAGTTTCCGAACACCTTAAAATCTTACGAAAAATATTTGTAAAAACACAACGCCTTAATAAAAATAAATATAAAAATAAAGAGATATATATCAAGATTAGTTAATTTAAATAAAACGTTAAAATACGTTTTTTTTTTAAATCCTTGTATATAAAAATATATTTAAACGTTTAAAATTTTATATATAAAAAGAAATATAAGCAACATTAATTACTTTTAACCGATATTAAAAAAGTAATACCAGTACCTTAAAAAGCGCCCAAAGTTATATAAGATACCAAAATTTTGTTTTAATTAATAGTAATTTAATATTTTTTGTATTTATTTAAAACTAAATATAAAAAGAGATATATTATATAAAATCTATTATAACTTATCGTAACCTCTATAAAATCCTTTAAAAATTATTATATAACTTTATATGGTTATAAAGTACATATTAATAAAGTTTTATAATTATAACCCTTAAAATACAAAAGTTTAATATTTTTATATATAATTTTAAAATATTAGTTTTTAATACGTACTATAATATAAGAAAAAGGATATACATAAATTTATATTCCCTCTTTATTATATAATTAATTAAAGGTTTTAAATTTTATATTCTATGTGTATATAAATAATAATAATATACTTAATTTATATTATATTTATATATATATTTAATGAATTTTTTAAATTTTATTAATTATTAATTTCTTATAAAATCTTCATTTTCAGTTTAATTAGATATATAATTACTTATATTATTTTTTATAGCTTTATATAACTTGTGGGTGTTATGTTTTGGATTTTTAAATATTTTAACGTGATTAAATTTGCTGTTCGGAAACTAAGTGGACCCGATTTGTACAAGCCCCTTAGCAGGGCATACGAAAGAAGGCCACGAAGGACGAAGCACGAGCCGCGTATACGAGGGGTATCACGGTTCGAGAGATACAAGGTACACGGCGCCCGGAACGAATGGAGGAACCTATCACTTGGAGGATACACACGAGTCGTGAGGGCGCATGACGGCACTGTGACCAACTTCTGAAGGCTTCAGGGCTCTAGTGAGTTCTGAATGGCTTTTTGGCAACCCTAGGACCCTGAGGGTGTGTCAGCGGTGGCGATGGTTTTGTCAGGGTGTTGAAGGATCGAAAGGGTCTTGATAGGTGATCCTAGGATTGCAAGGATAAAGAGATTAACAGCTTATGTGGCTGCTCCACCCACTATTGGAAAAGAGTGACCGTTATAACATCCTAATCCCGCCTGTGTAAGACAGTCCTTCAATCCACCCGCGAAGTCACCTTCCTCCTCCCCATCAACACCCTCGCAACTCCAGCTGCTTGCTTTGTTGACGTCTCCAATGGCCAGATATTTCGGTGTTCTAGGGTATCGGCATAGATCCCTAGTCACTAGTTCCCCCTCTTGATTTCTGGTTTCCGAGGTGAGCGTCTCCGGTGGTTCTCCCCTCTCTACCCAACCTAGCAAGCTTTCCAGAGGATCTTTTGGCACTGCGCCCGCTCCGAGTCCGCAATGTTCCACGCCTGGGGCAAGGAACAATCGAAAGAAATCATCGACTGCTTTTGCACCTCCCATTTCCCTCTCAACGCGCTGACGGTACTTGACCGTATTCTGGTAAGGTATTATTGGATCGTTGATGCCGTGCCAGCTCAGCAGCTTCGCACCAGCGTCACGAAAAGCGGAGAGATCCGAGTTATCTGTGTCCAGAAGCCAACCATATTCCTCGTTCGCCTGTACCCACAAAGCAAAATACTCGGATGTAGATAGCTTCGAGACATTAAAGTTGGGGTCCTTCAGAAGGATACTTCGGGGGAGGACGTCAAGCACTCCTGGGTCATTCAGAGCGCGAACGCCGTTAGAGTCGACGGTGACATTCAAAAAGACGTTGAGAGGTGTACCATAAGGGACTCCGGGGAAGACGTTGATGCCGAATGGCGTGGTAGGACCTTGATGAACCTTGCGGACAGCATCTGCCATGGCACCTGTGACTTCAATTTCGTGTCCAGAACATTCCATCTTCTGTCCAACGAGACTCAGTGGATCGAATGTGCAAGCTTCCGGGTCTCCGATGACTCCATCCTTGGCACCGTCCAGTATGTCGCATTCCTCCAAAGCCTGGGATGCAAACCAATTGAATTCGCAGTTGCTTACCAGTGTGCCCGCCTCTTGCATCGCTATAATTGGCCAGATACCCGACATGACTACGTTAGGCAACTTAAGACCGGGCGCGGCAGCCAGCACTCCATCAAGTAAGCCCGGATATCTCTGGGCAACAGTATAACCCTGTCGACCGCCCTGTGAGCATCCGTTCCAGTACGAATAGCGGGGCTGTCGGCCGTAAAATTGCTCAGTGAGACTTTTGCCAACGTATACCTGCTCTGCCAGACTTCTTGTTGCAAAATTGTGTACCAAATCCCAATTGATACTCTCGTCTTCATTTAGCATCCAATCAGCCGCGAAAAAGTCAAATGGATGTCCTCCGTCTGTGGATGATGCCGCATAGCCGCTAGCAATCGCTGGACCGAGTGCGATATCAAACATTCCAGTTGCCCAAGCACCGCCACCTGTTGCTTGAAAACGGTCGTTCCAGAGGTCCTGTGAGAGGGGTAGCCATGTCTGGACCAAAACCCTGTCGTTGGCTCCTTGGTGTGCAAGATAGACCTTGATTTCGCAAAAGTTGAGGTCTGAAAGCGGCTGAAGCAAAGCTGTGGCTGCGGGTATATCGACATTGCGCCTCTCTTCTGCGGTTATGGAAAGGACCTTGGCGCCCGGAACGACCGGCGCCGTAAACGTAGATGTATCGCAATTCCGTGTGTTCTGGAAGCTTTCATTTGTAGCGGCTTCTACAGATGCCCATAGCTGAAGTAATAGGAAGGGTAACGCCATGGTAAAATATGGGAATAAGAGGTTGGTTTGATGATGGAAAGTCGATGACAGCGAAGTTGTGATGCATTTATGTGGTTATGTAGAGCCCTGCCATGCTAGCCAGTCTAGGTATAGGGCATATGGCTCATAATCATTCATGATGAAGTGTCAGCAGTCACAGTAATCGAATGCAGGAATATGGCGTAGCTCTCTGTGTTGGTTCTTTAAGTGTTTTAGAAAAGGACTAATCTAGTCCGTGGGCAATCCATCCTGACATACATGATTGGGTGACAAAGGATCGTTAGTGGACTAAGGCTGTCCCAGACAGCATTCTGCTGCCGGGCCCACAAAGCCTGGGCCACAAAGCCGGCCAACACCTGAAAGCACTAATTGCCGACATGACACCGTAAAATCTCACCCATAACACAAGTCGCGATGACTAAGCTAAGGTGTGTTACAGGGAGAATCAATGCGGAGGGGGTTTGTGGACGAAATGTTCATGGAATTACGATATGTCTTCTTAGGCACAATAGCTCACACTATAGTAGTGATAAAGATGCTTTGCGTTTCTAACTAGGCATGCTGGTGAAGTCATCAGGACAGGTTGTTGAAAGCGCTATGTAGCAATATTATTTTCATATTGCAAGATCCTCGAGTCTACAGCACGATAGCGACGACGTATACGACATACCCTATTATAACTGGCCCATTTCGAAGGGGCGGGTAACATATTACCCCTCTGTCCTCGACCCTTCCGTGCAGCACAAGCCTTCTGTTTTCTTAATACCTCCGTTTTTCTTCGGCCAACCCATCCGATTATAAGACCCTGACATCACAAACTCGAACATATGTTCTTAAAAAGGTATAGTTATCCAGTTAACTTTAAAAGAAGCCAGATATAAATTCAAAGGTAGATATACCTTTATATATATCTAGGAAAGTAACTATAGCTAAGAGGGGTGACTGCTGGAGGTAGCCCTAGGTGGTGCCGTATATATTGGCTGATTGATATTTGTGGGGCCTACGGCGAGGTCCAATACTGGTTTTTTCCACCGGGCGGTCCGATTTTGTTCCGTCGGTGCACCAATGTTGTTCTGTTAGGGCCGTCCGATATTAATTCTGCCCGGCTGGTCCGATTCTGTCCAATCGGGGGCGGTCCGATTTTGTTCGGTCGGCCGTTCCGTATTTATTCAGCTGACCCACTGTTTTTGTTCGATTCCCTCCGTATATTCGGCCGGCCACCCAGCACGGCCCCTCCGTATTTCTTAACCCCTCCGCTTTTGTTTAATCTACTGGTATAGATCGAACTATGTAAAGGGAAAATCCGGCCCTTGCTTAAAAACGCCTTAAGTAATTAATGCTAATCCAATCACATAATAAGCGAAATCCGGCGCTTGCTTAAAAGCGACCTACGATAATTCAACTACGTAGACCTATCCATGCAGTACAACAGTTATGTCGCACGCCGCATATCCTGCAACGACTAACAAGCGTTAGAAGGGGCCAGTACCGCTCGATCTCTCCATCAGTTTTAACCTCCCCGTCCTCTTCAGGAATAGCACCTTACCAAATTCTTTTCCAGGGGAGTCTTGCCTTTCACACCTGAACTACCTATGATTTAGACGTCTTCAGGCTATCCCAACCACTTATACTCAGAATATGGAAGACCAAAGGCGTGCTTTGCTGCCACAACACAATTGTATCAGAGCTCATGCCCTTCTGAGCGACCTCGCCATTTAAGACCGCAGACGACGATACGAAGCCTGGAAAGCTGGAAGACGCCTTAAAATATTCGAGGCAGGTGCAATGTTTCTGGCGGTTTACTGGGATAAGCTCACTGGCTGGGCTGAGCTTTTCATCCATTGCCGGGGGGATGCCGGGCCCGGTCCGAGACCCTGTCCGGAACTGTGATTTTGCAGCCTACCTTGTTTGCCATAGTGATACTCACAATAGCCGTTCGATGGTTCATGATGCTATGTATTTCTGATTATGATTCGTGATATAGATGACTGCTAATTTGGCCTTCTGCTGTGGGAGTGAATAACTTGTTTCTCAGTCGAGCAGTAAGCTCAACCGCAGGAGAGGATTGACAGAGGCCGGGGGCGCCTTTATGGGATTATATATTAACGCGGTTGTGCATTGACTGCACACAAGTAGTGATTAAGCTGGGTTGAAACGAGGATAGGTTCTATGTCAGGTTGGATATTTTGCCTGGACAGAGAACATTCTAGGTCAAAGCACGAACAGCAATAGCTACATTATCGCCCCTAATTCCATAAACTCTGTACTAGAAACACCAATATAACTACTAACACGTTTAAAACACGCGATTCTAGGCGTGAGACCGCATATAGCGTAATCTCTTTTGAATTTGGGAGGCTCACCTATGTCCGCCCGTTTCTACTGACTTCCGGGATTGATCGATGTTAGGCTCTGAAGTAGAGCATAGAGTCCTAGGTGATAGAATGGCCGTTGTATACAAGGGGCCGGGCCAATGTAGAGATAGGACCTAGGAGTATTACCCACTGTCTACCCCTTGTCTCCCCTATTTCTAAGCGAGAGAGTAGGGGCCGGTACAAAACCTCTCTTCTGAACCGACACTCACACGCACGTCTGCAAGCCTTTGAAGGAATTCCTTTACAGTTTCCTCTGATATGTTACCCAAAATTAAACTGTTAATAAAGGACCAATTCATAATTTCTGATCCCTGAACCAATACCAACGTACATACAAAGAAATGCCACGTTCATATGTCGATCCCGGTCAGCGTTCGCCTGACTTCTCTGCTTCCATCAAAAAATGAGTGAATATAGCCATCAGAGTTTCCCTTCTCAATGTCCCTCTGAGGCCATTTATCCCCACCTGTTAACCCATTTCATTATATGAAATCCAGAGGTCTTTGAGGTTCTATCTCGGAATAAGCTGACGACCGCCAAGGTGTCCCTGAATCTCAACTTGTTGTTAACCGGATTGCGAAGGCCTTTGTGTGATGTTGTGAGGTCCGGGTAACCAACACACAGCTCCTTAGGTGTAGTGAATGGGTCCGGGGGTTCCCGCAAGGAGGGAGATTCATCGAACCGACTGGATGCAAATATCCCTGACTAGGAAATTCTGTAAATCATGTCTCCAATGAGGTTTTCGACGACGACTGACGAGTGTTGGTTGGACCCGCCTTGCGTGACTGAGCAACCATGGTTTTAAAACTTTACGATGCAGTACCAAGTAAAGCACGTAGGCCTCCAGTAACAGACCTAGTACCCAGGGGCGAAGAATATTCATAATCTCCGCCGTTTATTAAAAAGAACCTCTACCTCGGGCTCACGACCTTTGACAGCCTCAGGCTGTTCTCTCCTGCAGATATCCGCGTCCACCAGTGACTCCTTCTACGACAAACGGAAAGCAAAATACAAACTCTCTCCCCAGCCCCGACGGTTACCACATCCTCACCCAAGCCATCGTCAGTGCTCGCTGATAAGGTGCGACATTTTGAGACACTTTTACACCTCAAAATGGATGCTGGTCAGAAGACGTTTGACTATTATGCTGTCCTCTGCATCGACAATCCGGATTCAGCGGATCAAGCCTCGATCAAAAAGAGTTACAGGCAACTGGCGCTCTTGAGACACCCCGACAAGAATCCCAACGACCCAGAGGCCACAGCTCGATTTCAGTTGGTAAGTTACTGAGCTCTGTTTACAGTTCTTCAAATCTATCTAACATACGGTTCTCTACCAGCTCAACACGGCCTACGAGACTCTCAGCGACCCGCCAAAGCGAAGACTCTACGACGCGAAGCGCAAATCGACCCGCCCGGAGGCCGAAGACACTGACACCCACGATCGGGGATGGTGGAATTTCTGGTGGCGCCGCAAGACGACGCCAGACGCGAGAGCATTCGGAACTGGCCAGGATCGCATGCCGCACGAGGCGCGGCGCCAGCGCGCCGAAGATCGCAACAGGGCCGCAGCGGACTGGGCCAACCGGGAAACCCGAGAACACCTCGAGAAAGTGCGGGAAAGCATGCGGGAGAGACAGAGAGAGGCCAACAAGAAGAAGGCAAAGGAGACGGAGGAGGCAGCAAGGCGCAAGGTGATGGAGGAGAAGCGGGCCTGGGAGAACCAGCAGGAGAGAGTCCGGCGGAACATGGAGAAGGGCGCTGCTGGGGCAGCACGCGGCCCCGGGCGGCACCGTATCTTCCGCAACCTGCCAGGCTCCAACTGCGAGCATCGGAGACAGTGGAATATGGTGCGCGAGTCCATGAGCTGCCAGGGGTGCTGTCGCCAGATGCCCGACTTCGTGTATCGATGCCCGAACTGCTCTATGGTCGCTTGCAAGAAGTGTATGAACGCGCTGAAGAAGGGGAAGGGTCGCTAGCAGAGGCATTGGTATCCTCATAGCATCTTGACGCCCTGGTTGTCCGAGGAACAGATGACGCTAGATGTGTATTAAGCGGACATCCGCCTGGGAAAAGGCCATCTTCTAACAATAGTGCAACCTGAGGACACGCTCGCCTGTGGAGGCCACCATGTGCATTTGTGATCACTTACGAAGGTAACATCTCCTATTTGAGCACAAGGTGGCTAACAGATAAATGAGGACCGACTTCTGAATGAATTTGGAAGTACAAATAGGCGTCTCTTCCTGTATTTTTCATTCCTCTTTGAAATCTGGTATGGGGGTGGCTTATGGCAACATCTAACGCGCTCTTCGGGTCCGAGGAGGACACCTTATGGAGATGTAGGAACATTGCTGAAGCGCAACTAGACCTAGAATTTCATTGCTATTTCTTTTCCTCCTGACAGGTTAACGCATAGTGTGCCATGGAATATGGATCGGGGTTTTCGGAAAGTAAGCCATATGTGACACATTGCGGGATATTATATGTATGTGTCGGTAGATAGTTAGAATTTCTTGGGTATTGATGCATCTGCTTAGGAGTGATGCGGGACTAGCTACATAGTGGGTTTCTCCTTGCTTATATAGCCTGTTGACGGTCTTGTTTCTGCAAGTCTAGGGCCACCGATCAAAGCGTTTTTAGAATCATCATAACTGCTGGTATTGTGAGTATAGCTGCGCACAGAGGCGCTACAGGAAGGTGGGTTGGTAATCGAGATTCTAGCTATGGGAACATCTCCTGCGCGATAAATACTCTGGAACGACGATAGGAGTTGGTCGCAGCACTAATTTATTTTCTCTATTACAGATTGGCAATACGACGAGAGCTTGCAGTGGAAGCAGAGAAGCCTGTGCTGCCTGTCTTTTCCTCTACTAGACGAAAGTAGAGCAGTCCATACTCAAACACACAGGGGTGACTGGAGGGCTATCATGGCGTATTAGGAGAAGACCCCATATCCTCTTCACAGCGCTAGCAAGCTGGAGCCACTAACGGAAAAAAAGAAAAAAAGGTTAAAAGCGGCAGCCTGGCGACAGCGGAATACGAGGGAAACACCGGAGTTCCAAAATTAAAGGTCCACCGCGAAGGACCGATATTAGCACCGCAGATCACCAGGCAAGCCAGGTTCAAGTCTCGCCGTTGGTCAAACAAAACCCTCTCACCCGCCAACGCGCGATCTCCCAGCTCCGCCCTTTCTCAATAGACATTATACAAGCGTCCGCCATCGACCCGGCGGGCACAGCCACGTTACAGATCCCCCTCCGGGAGGGAAGGGGCGTGTCTGTCCAAGGGAGACCCCACCTCGGATAGCTTCGTAGGTAACTTACGGACTCTGTTTCTTTAGTGGCGGAACGCGCGTCTTCCAGTACGACGACACTCCTCGGCTCCGTGGTGCATTTCGAAAAGGGGCTACTACCTGACCATGCCTCATCGCGTACCGCCCTCGCTCCTTGACTTCTAGCTACACCGTCTAGCCATTCACACGCGGGAGGTGGCCGTCTGGTATATATCGGATAGGATCTTCGACGGGCATCTTCCAAGGTTTACCGCTCGGTATGGCTGTTCATCTCGAGGTGCGCGGTTCGGTTTCGGGTGGGTTGGGTACGCAAGAAAAAAGTGAATTACTGGGGGGCAAACAGGATGGGAAGGGAAAGGGAAGAAGAGGGAGGATGGCAGGGAGGTAGAAGAACTTTATATATGTGGAAGCCAGGGACAGATGTGCTGTATAACCAGAAAACAAAGGGAGTACCTATGTACCTCAACCACCGCGAATTTACCAACTTTTATTGGTACGAAGTACGTTTTGCTTGAGATACCCCTATACAATCCGAGTTTGGAACCTGATTGGTCGAAGCCAACTTGAAATCGACCATACTTGCGTACTAGTGCAAGTTATTGGTCCAGCTCACCTCTAGTCTTGCATTATCTTGACTCTTGCTTGTACACAGCTATGTATGTGCACTGACATAGTAGCTATTAATTTAAGTAGGTGCTTGTGCCGAGATCACTGTTACATTAATTATGGCTAATTAAGACTCTACAATAGGCCTGCTTCGACCTTCTGGCCTGTCATATAATTCATGTCAGTCTGGTATCGTCAATGGCCTTTCTCAACTGTCCGTTAGGAACTTGTTACACCTGAAAGGAGTGCTCTTGATCCTAGGGCTTGTGTGGCTGAATGCGGAGCATTCGCTTTATTACCTTGGGCTGGAGGTTGAGAAGGGCCTTCTTCGACTAACATGCACCCTTGTTAAGTGATCTGGAGGGTGAATGACAGAACTCGGCCCCACTGGGTGGAATGGGGTTTATGCGAGATCTCAATGCATGACCTATGACTTGGACCTGTGCATCGCCATTAGTTACAGGGGCGCCGGTATACGACATGTATCAATATATCTGCTCTAACGTCTACTAGCCATGATATAGTAGTAAATTGGCGTTCAGGTGGGCAGGTTGAGAGTCAATGTTTAGGGGGACTCACCATATTTATCCCACCAAGAGTTATTCCCATAGTTATGTGAGTCTACATGTGTATCGTAGCAAGCACTGACTGACGATCTTGACGCGATACAGTCTGACTTAATGAGACACTGCACGCAATCTTGAGATCTTGTTCGTGGGAACCTCGTCCACTCTTTTTCAGAATCCGAGTGCTGGAATTAGATGCGGAAATTAGGTACATGGCCTCATCATCATAAGCCGCAGATGAGGCCCGCTAATAGTACACCAAAGCCCAAAGAGACTCTTTCCAACTCCGGTCGCCGATGCTCGCACCGCATGCATATTCGTACAGGACGGATAATAAGGTTCGGGGGTAAAGCCGCTCTGCTTCTCTACCAGGCCGTGTGGCCGCCGTCGATCACGAGGTTGTTACCGGTCATGAAAGAGCTGGCCCTGCTCAGGAGGAACAGGGCGGCGCCCTTGAACTCGGTCGTCTCGGCCAGCCGGCCCATCATGTTCTCGGCCTCCCAGGTCTCGCGCAGGCCGGGCACCTCCTCGAAGTTCTTCAGCACCATCGGGGTCAGAATGTGGCCGGGACTGATGCAGTTCACCCGGATGCCACCGGACCCGTCCTCCCGGATCGGGCTCCACTCCATGGCGAGGTTGCGCGCCAGCTGGATGACGGCGGCCTTTGACGAGTTGTAGACCGGGCAAAGGAGACCCTTGTTGGCGATGAGACCGCTCATGCTGGCGATCAAGCATATGCTTCCGTGGGTTTTGTACTTGAACATCTGGCGGGCCGCCGACGTCGCCGTCATCATGACGCCGGTGTAATTGACGGCCATCATCTTGTTGACGTCGGCCTCCGTGTACTCCATGGCCGGGGTGATCTGCTGAATGCCAGCCGCGGCGATGACGCCGTCAAGCCGCTGGTGCTCGTCGGCGATCTTGGCAATGGTCCGGTCGAGAGCCGGGATATCCGAGACGTCCGTCTGCCGATAGTGTAGGCCACCTCCCCACTGTTTCGCTCTGTGCTCCGCTTCACCCCAGTCCTCATGGGGCTGATCTTCGCGATCGAGGCAGTAGACTATTCTTCACATTAGCAAACGTGGGAATGGTATCGTGGGAGGCGTAGTCCGGGGCCTTACCATTCGCGCCGGCCTCTACGAGACCCTCAGCGAGGGCGAGACCTAAGCCTCGCGCACCGCCGGTTACGATGCAGACCTTTCCTTCCAGATCGAAGTCTTTGAACCTCTTAGCTCCAATGTGTTCTTCCCTGCCGGGAGCTAGCCCGTGGGCAGGGTTCTCTCTGGTATTTGGAGGGCTCGCGGTAGATCCCTTAGCCTCAAAGTTGTGCACGTATTTGGCCTGCAGATAGCTGAACGCCGCAGGTGTTGTGCGCCGAATCAGGCGAGAGTGTGCCGAGGCGGTAGGCCTGGAACGTGCGACCACCTGGGCCAATCTTGTGCAGCGCTGAGACATTGCTACGAAATACCTTCGCCCTTTTAGGATATCGTTCTTTCGACGAGGTTTCTCACTAAGATAAAAGGTATGTGTAGTGACTTGTTTCTACCCCTCGCAGCGGGAGGGAGAGCTCCGTGGGTTTTAAACTCCCGCCTGCCATGAGGCAATGGGTCGGAGCAAATGTTCCGTAAGTTGGAGTTGTCATAGTCGTCATACAAACCAGCAAATCGGTACTGATCTACAGCATCTGGAATCTGGGATTTCGGGAAGCTTAACGTTCTTTTTCGCCTGGTGGAACTGGGGCTGCTGGGCGTGAACCAAGCCAACCAAAGCCTCAAACTCACCTGGGCTTGATCAATCATGTTGCGTCTTTGCGACGTCAGAAAATCGGGGAATCTTCAGCCGGGTACCCGGCGTACGTACTGTACTTACGCGTGGCATTATGTACCTGGTATTTTAGCATGTACATGATCTTACGGTAATTGATCTGAAAGCTGACGTCTGATAAGAACTAAGTGAAAAACAGCAATTGACATCCCAGCGCTTTCAATCTGACCGGGCTCCTTGATGAGCCTTAAAGATCGCCTCGTTTGATGCACATGTTGTAATTCCAAGAATGGGTTTTATTGGAGGCTGCTTTCCGGTGGCAGCCCCAATTGGATCCGAAAGAATCTTCCCAAGACTCAGGATTGATTGTTTGATTCTCATTTATCCCAAATGCAATACGCGTAACCGTGCCCTCAGAGGTTCTCATCAGCTTACCATTTGCGCTAGATCCGCGCGCTGTCGGCCAGTTGAGATGACGACCGCCTGGGAACTGGGTCCCAGCGACCAATAGTCCGTTATCCCCATAGCCCCAGCATACATACCCTTCTGTCATATTGACGTATATCTAAAAGCAGAGGTACCTAGGGCAGGTATCGGAACCAGGTCCTCAGTGCGTAATAATACGTCCTACTGAATAGTGAATTAATTGCAAATACTCCACAGGTTGACTTCGATAAGGCCTCGGTAGCGAACGGCCCGCTTTTAGTTACGTTTCTGTCGAGCCGGGCCGCTTGTATTACATAGAATCTGTGCTGAGTACAGCAGGGTATTGAGGCTAACACTTGCATTATGTCCCATCAATCGGACCCATTATCAGAGGCAGCCATTGATATATTCCAGGGTACCAGCTGGGAGTAGCAGCCCGCAATTACGTTATAATTCCAAACCGCATAATATCCGACGTGTGTTGCACTTAGGAATTGCTCGTTCGCGGCTATGATTCTAAGCATAGTGGCCTCCGTGAATTTACATAGCATATCTGTACATAGGAGTAAACATAAGTTTTGGGAGCTCTGCGGCAAGTTGACGCCTGGCTTTTCCAAAGAACGGCTGGTAGGTACCGCATTAAGTTGGCATATTCAGACCATTTTCATGGATTATGCCACACTTCTCTAAGATTTATACCTTTCAGTGCCATGATCTCATCAGACAACGCGCAATTATCGTATAGATAAATGATACAAGGTCGCACATTGACGTTATTTGCTAAGCTTCGTGGTAGCCTAGACTCTTGAGCGTACTATCCAACGGACGGCGAAACGGCAGCGCCCTTTAACAATTTCTTGTATCTTATGGTCCAAACCCCCAACAAATATCATAATATTACCAATAAGAATGCTTAAAACGGCTCGCACTTCCCCTTTAAGGTAATACGTTATTAGCTGTTACTGAGAATTGCTGGAGGCGCTGCCATTTCGCCGTCCGGTCGGATACGTTGGGAGGAGTGGGGTTAGGGCGAGGCTGAGGTCCATTCAGAGCTTTCCTGGCGTAACATTCAAAGAGACATCTTCTTTAGAGCGAAAGTGGCCGGCACAATATCATATTATGTTCCTGCAGGATATAACACAATTTCGCGGCAATTGATCTCACCGCTCCACATACTGTTATGCTAAAACTTAGACTAAGATGACATTTCCACGAAACGATGTAACATACCCTCGTTGTCATACTTATTTTGGAAACAGATTCTACCTATGTGAGCATGTGAAAACTCTTGGCGTTGTCTGTGAGGCTTAAAGCAACGTCATATGCGTATACCCGGGGATGAATCTCCTGAAACTTCGCTTGTGATGGCTGTTTATGTTCATAGTTTGCAAGTGTCAGATGACCAGCATACCTAGCTCCGAATCATCAAAATGGGGGAGGGATCTGAGCTCAAGAAACGTCGACAAACAAGGGAGACGTGACAGGAACCCGGTATTGTGCCTCGTCAATGAGTCCCCATTCAACAATGGGGCTGTTATCAATTGGACGTCCCACCTAGGCCAGAGACCGATGGTTGGAGATCGCGCATTGGTTTCTCATGGACTCTTCACGTCGCCACCTGCACGGCTGTGTGTTCTATGGCTAGCGGGCAACGAGCGCGCTAAGGATCCAAAGAGGTCAAGGGATTGTTATCGAGCAGGACAGCAGGAGACACCAGGCGCGAGTTCGACGAGGTGCCACCCTAGGTGGTGACAATCAGGAACGCCCAAAAAGGGGTAACATAACCCCGCTGCCTAACTTCTCTGGGAATTCGGACGCCCACTTCGAAGCCGCGAGGGGAGACGTCGGTAGGATGTTCATAAGAACGCGTTTATGGGTACCGCCGGCAGGTCGTTCGCGCACACAGCAATCTGCAGCAGGGCCCTGAGCACTCGCCGAGTAACGCTACTTTGACGCCACTGAGGACGTCTTGGAGTCCGCTCTTGGACCCGTCCCGGACCCGGCCCTGAGTGGCTTCAGTTTCAGTTGTGGTAGGGCCAGAGCGGCTGGGCTTATTCGCGGTCAAGTAAAGCCCTAAGTAGCTGGGTAGGTATATGGAAGACACGGCGGCTGTAGCTGCGCAAACTTTCCTTGGCGGAACTGGGCTGCTAGAGGATCCTCGAGAGCCTCACGAATGCAGAAGCAAGGAGATATGGCGCCTTCGCTGTAGGCGCGATTGTGGGAGTGGAGACTCTGGTTCCTCGGACCTCCAAATGGCTAGTCGCATCGCGATCACCCAGAGGATTCGGAACCACATCAATTTATGACTATCGACACACACTGAGCAGGCATCCTGCCGAACCCGCCATTATAAAGCCATTACGATATAGGACTGCGTCGCTATAACTATGGCAAACCAGTATCAGAGATGAATCATGGAATTACCCCCTGGACATTTGTAGTGGCGCAGAGTCCCAGACATAGCTTGACCCTTGAGGCAGGGCTCTGTAGCTGCATAACCTGCGTTGTGGAGTGCAATGCAAAGTCGAAGATTCGACACGCATTGCAACATCATCGGTCTTACTAAAAGCTTATATTCGACCTATCACCGAACTGATTTGATAATTGAACGAGAGACCGCATAAATGCATTCAAGGGGCATGAAGGGAAGAGCTGCTCTTATGATCTGCGTCCGTCCCCAGATTTAATTTATGTTGGGGCCCTTATGTGGCTTGTTGTGGCTTGCTTCGAATTAACAAAGGGCCAAGCTTGGACCCCACACAAGATGGCCAGGTCACGTGCTGGCGCCATGCGCTCGCGACATTCAATTCGCACTTCACGGGGTCCATTTATCCCGTCTAATGCTTCCAACGGACGCTGACGCTCCCTGATGAGACATCGATTGAGTCCGACGGGCGCCTCCCACTGCAACTGAGTACATCGCTATCATTCCACATCTGACGACGACGGATCAAAGCTCGCCGGGGTGTGGAACATAGGGGCGAGCGCGGTTTATAAAGCGTCCCCAGGTCCCACGGCCGTGGCGTAGAAGTAAGCAGCTGAAGAGCTAATTTGATCTCTCGCCATCTATCTCCGGAAGAAACGAAGTGCATCCCTGTGCTTCTCCACACGGGAGTACAAACAAGCTCCAGACTTCAACCGAGAGGCCAGCTCACTTAACAAAAGGCTTGGCGTGTCTTCAATGTAACGGGGTGCCATGGATCTTGCCGTTGACGCTCTCCGAGCTTTGCACACCTTTTTGTCTGGTCAGGAGTCACAACAATCTCAAGGCTCTAGGCATGAAGAATCAGCGCCCCTGGCGCAGCCAAACTCACCCACTGAGATGTCAGCGAAGAATCGCTCTGATTCAATCATTAATACTAAGGGGGATGGACCACTTGCTGATAAGGAAGATCGGTCGCAAGGGACACCAGAGTGCCTAGACCAGAACGAAAGTCCAGCCAGGGCTTCTATGAACCTCAGCGATCGATACAGTGTTAGCAGCAGAACACAGCAGTCTCCTACGGACCCACAAACCCGAGAGAAGGACCCTAGCCCCGCTGATCCTGGAAGCCCCAATGCGCCATACACCTCTAGCATAGGCCTCGAGATGGCGCGGCAAGGCGGAGTCATCCTCAAGAGAAGCTCTAGCCCCGAATTGCCTAACCATGAGCCTAATGGAGACCTGCGAGCCGGTAACAGGGATTCCTCAGCCGAATTCAGTGACAATTCCGAACGGCTCAGCGCTGAATCTCCCACCAGGGAGAGACAGGTTAGCCAGAGACATGACATTGCCCCAGGCCTCTTCTCTGACGAAGAAGTCCGCAATCAGCCTGATATCATATCTGCGGACGGAAGATTGACCTTGCCCTTGGATGGGCCACAACTACGGGAGGTTATGCACAGGATCGAGCGGGACAAATCGATATGCTTCAAGATGCGTTGGTATGTGGCAAGACATGTTCGTCAGCAATTCCAGGAAAGTCTTCCGCTATCGAATCAGTACTACAGAAGACGGGTTTACAGGAACCACAATTTTACGAGGGGACCAACCAGGGCCGAGCAGCTAATCTCTCTCCGTACGAAGCCATTCAACCGCCTAGACTTCGAAGCGACAAGAATGCAGGAGCACTTCATTAAAAATCAATCGGGCTGGCAAGAACGTTCGATAACCCAAATCCTACAAAGGGCATATGAACAATATCGTTGGGCTGATGTGATCACTGATGAGAATGTCGACGCAATTCTTATAACAGAGGCTGGTGCTGATTTGAGGCTCTTCGCCAATGCAACGAAAATGGGTTTCCCCTCCAACGCTGTCTGTTCAGTCGCCAACCAAGGGTCCTCAAGGGTCGCTGCTTCCGAAAGGTCTTCTGGCGGTCCGTTGATTCCCAGCGTTGCAGGTCCAGGACAGTACATCTCGGAGAATATCACGCAACAGATACGACAAGACTCTATTGGGGAACTTCCCGGGAGGCAGCGAGTGGGCACAGAGGGAATGGAAATACCGCGGCACGGGGCAACCGGGAGCAACGAAGAAATAGCCAAACTGCGCGCAGAGATATGCGAGCTTAAAGCAGAAGTCGAGAGAGGGAGGGTATTCCGAGAGAACTTCATCGAGGAGCAGCGGGCGACGCAGGAAGCGCTCATGGCCGAGATGCGCATGATGCTGGAGGCCTCCGAATGCGTCAGGAAACGGAAACGCACCAGCAGCGACGGGAAGCACTTATCCCAGAGGAAGAGTAGAAAGCTGCGCAAGTATGTGCAGAAGCTAAAGGAGCTCGACGTCCAAGCCTGGTCGTCCTCTTCGGCGGAAGACTCGTCCAGCGTTTCTGAATGATCCGCTACCTCAACATCGCTGGTAAGGTCAAGCCGGGTATTCCGCATTACGGCCGGCATTGAGCTATTCTACAAGCCTATCTAGGTCTTGTCCAAGCCAGACTACATATATAACAGTGCGTCTAATGGTTCAACAGCATCTTGGCTTAGGCAAGAGGACACCATGTCTCGTCCAGATGTGTTGGAATAATGTAAAGCAACCGACTTTACCGATAGCGTGCCCTTCAGCACCCACTCCCCTTCCGACGGCATCCACGTGGCCATTCATAATTATCATCTGTAGACTCGTCATAAAAACCAGCACCCACATCGCAAAGATCTTAACATGTTACAATTCCTCTTGTCTTAGAAGGTCGAATCAAAGTCGGAATGATCGAGAAGCCCATTACAAATGGGGCTGGGCTGGTGATGGCAAGCACTATGGTCTTTCCCGAAGCTGCCTTGATTGTAACTTGCAAGATTGTCTCCGTCGAGTGGCAAGGAACTGGCCGAGCAAGCCTCTTGAGTCGGGCTGGGTATGTCTATCGAGCGGCAGAGGCGCGTGGTAGACACTTGTTGAACACCAGGGCCACAGATTTATTAGCGATTCGATTTTTTAATATATGCAAAGCTCTACAGATGGTAATTCCCGGAGAGACCGTCACCGCACAGCCAGTACAAGTGTGACACGCACCTTGTAGCATAACCGAATTATAAGGGATCAGATATATCTTGGAACGCCGAAGGGTGCGCGTCAGTGTGGCATAACGCCGGGACGTACGAACCTCTATACAGCACCTTAATTACGAACAAAGACAAGAGACGTATAGTTGCCTAAAATATGCGATATTCACTAGCGGTAGTTACGATAGAAATATATGTGTCTTTTGAATAGGGCTCAGCCAGATTTATTGCGCGGTGGTATGGTTTCGACCTTCGCTCCCTCAGCCGCTTATGATGTATTCTATCGTACCATTAAAGAAGAGTTTTGTTTTCGTAGATTAATTTTTCGATCCATCTCATAGATTATTCTTTGATCACCCGCTTATAGTCCTCTATAATATTGACGGCCCGTCACTCACGCAATCAAAATGTTTCGAGCCCGTATTGCAGAAGCCCCAATTACGGAAGCCCCTATTACAGATGCTCTTATAATTGTAAGGCGACCATGTACCCACACTGGTGCGCCGCATATCCCAACTGCACTTTTGCTGGCTCTGCAACGCAGTAGTGTAACTCCTTAACACCTTTTACTTCACTTGCACCGGTTTCATTCAAGATCGACTGTGAAAATACGCGGGCTCATGTCATCCTATTGTACAGATCAGGCGCTTGACCCAACAGTCAAGCCACTGGAAAAGATGGGAATAATAATGTAAGGGGCTTCAAATAAGTTTGAATATCTTCCCTCTGTTATGATAGTTAAGTAGGTGCCAAAGCTTCACTGGCGCTGCTAGGGATCTAACCTACTGTCGCTTTTGGCTGCGCCTCTAGGCAAGCCAACTTTGGAGGGTGCTTAGATAATTCGAAGTCATCCGGCAAGCGGATAGGATGATGTTAAAAGGTTTGAATTTTGAAGAACTTTCTTAAGAAGCTAATGGATAAGGTTGAGTTACGGTGTTCATTGTCAACTGTACCACAGACTTCCCGTCACTTGGTCCATCTGTTTACCTCCATAGGTACCCACCTAGACATCTCTATAATCGGCTCTCGGCCCTGGAGAAAACCAGACACTGACGAGGGTACTGACACCGGCAATGACGCGGGGGGTCACAACAATGACGTACAAAGACCCTGGCGACAGCAGGAAGGTGGACATATCACTTTGCTATCTGGGAATGTACATAGTATCGCCGAAATGCCAAGAGCAGGTACTACCTATAACTACTTTTCGAACCTTCGCCCGTCACTTAAGCTTTCGGCTAGATACATCCGTTTCGGAAATAGCTAGAGGGCACTTAGCATAACAGGATAAAACCACCCATGCTTCCCATTTCTCCATCCTCCCTTTGATTCCTTACACTTTCACCTTCCCACGGCATCACTTACTTCCTTAAGTTCATCCACCCGCAGGAAAGATTACAATTGCACCTCAACTTTTTCTATACTTAGTCAACTCGCTATACCCCATCCTTCTTGTGATGGCAACCACAGTTCCTCCCCACTGGATGGGCGAGAGTGATCCAGTTGAACGGCAAAAGCTCCGCCCCGAGGAAATTCCAACCTGTTTTGCGCAACGTGTTCTGTTCAAACATGAACTTATGGTGCGCCATCAACATGCTTTGGACGAGCATGACTTCATTATATTCCGAAATAGGGAGCCGACCGAGCCTAACGACATACCCCAACCTGGTTTCTGGCAGCGCATAGTAATCTCTGTTGCGTATCCCTTCCGTGAGCTTTATGCGATATGGAAGGACCTGCGCCAGGTCATGGTAGCACGTCAAGCTGTTCGAGTAGCCATGCGACAGGACCGGGACTACTATTTGCTGTATTGGACGGACGTACCTACTCATCCAAATGCGATCATGGTTTCCTGCGAGCGGGTGTCCAGCTTGTATCAGCAACAGCATCCGACCTATCTAACATTGCCCGAGGAAATGTCTCCGGGACATTCTATCCTCAAAGGACACCTGTAGGGAAACGTCCACGCACTACATGAGAAGGCACAGTTCCTCGGCACTCAATGGACGCACTTTGAACTCGAAGTCATTGCGCTCGCCCGGCACTTTGGTTTATAGGGAGTAGGCTCTGTCCGTTTCATGTATCGCTGCCCATCGTCAAAGTCGTTTGGAGCTGCTACTACCCTCGGAATACTCGAATTATGGGATATGACATAGGTAGACTGATACTTCCTAAACTTCTTACTGAAGCATTACAATCCAATTCTGTTAAACCATTTTCTTAAATCCCAAGTCCGTCTGTCTCTTCCTTTCTTTCTTTTCTACTTTTCAATTATCACAATAATTACGTTCGCTGAGGTGAGTAATATTTGTTTCGTGCCCATCACCAACATCATCGTCGTCAAGCCAAGGCTGTCTGGGAGTCAGCTACCATCTGCCCGAGCTTCCCCCAGTTCAGGAACCGTCGAACAGCCCGATTCTGAGCCCCTTCTGCACGTTGTTGTCCTGCGATCCTTGACGGCGGGATGGACTATGCATCCGCTGTATCCGACCTATCCCCAATGCCTTCTATACCCTCCTGTAGCTATACTCTGATATATCCCTCTACTGTATTCCGAATTTCCTGTGTTTCAGTGGCGCTCCAAAGAGATCCTCGCTGCAGGTTGATGAGTGCCCTGTTTTCCTGTAGTCGTTTCCCAATTCACGGTCATCCTATCTTCCCATTGACTGTATTCTCCACTTGTATCGCACATGCATGTCGATAATTCCGCTTCGATACTTGGGGTATCTCGTTGTCTCAGTCCTGGAACCTTTCTCCTCTTCCAACAAGCTCGAACAGATGAGAAACCCTGACCAGCGGCGCCCCATTCTCCGAGGGAGTCCCTCCAGTGCCGTCTACCTTGCCGTACCCATATCTATCACTCCCCGAGACCGTCCTCGAGTCTGATTGGCTCGGTTGTAAACTAACGTACGCGTATATAGGTTTATTTAAAATGAATACTAACGATAGTGCTACCGCCTCCTCCTCCACCGCCCATCCCACTCCCCCCTCCGGGCGGCGCCGCCCCCCCGCGCCCACCAACCCCTTTTCTCTCCTCCCCGCCAACGTCTCCCCCCCGCGGCGCCCGTCCTCCGCGCCGCCTCCTCACTCCTTCCATCCCCCCTCCTCTCCCCCGCGGCGCCGGTCCTCCGCGCCGCCTCCTTACTCCTTCCATCCCCCCTCCTCCCCCCCACCC
>QJOA01000754.1:0-29523 GCA_004155915.1 Monosporascus sp. CRB-9-2 | reverse complement strand
TTTTTTTTTTTTTTTTTTTTTTTTTTTTTTTTTTTTTTTTTTTTTTTTTTTCAAAACCGAGGAGGTAGATAGTATCTTATCATCTATAGTATCGTATTCTATGACGCATATGCAAGCATGATGCGAATGGGCCCTTCGCGGTGGCGTCTAGTCTAGGGTACCTAAAACCACGTCGGGCAGGATGGTCTAACGTAGAAACAAACAATTATGTACATTTAAATGACTGTCTATGGCCTGAGTATTACAAACAGAAAAAGGGCAAAATAAGATGTACGCCGGGTGCTCCGCTACCTACAGAGGTAGGAGATGCCGATGACGAGTTTGGGGCGCCGAGAGAGAAAGAAGAGAAAAAGTGTGGATATCAAATGCCCGAGGGAAGAATAATTGCCATGCAGTTTGATGTCGCTATCGATCTTACTCCTTCTTGGGCTTCTCCTCCTTCTTGCCCTTGGGCACCCGCGTGAGCCAATACAGAAACAGAGCGCCGAAGATGTTGAAGATGACATAGACCCAGAATATACCGAAGTTGCGCCACCGGTCAGCTATAAAATAAATTTGTTAGCATATCAAGCAGCACGACGGTTATATGAGAGGGGAGGGGGTAAAGAATATAGCGGGCGGTATCGTTATACTCACAGTAGTAGGTCTTGGTCAAGTTCAGGAAGGCGTTGGTCTCGCCGATGGGGCAGAAGCTGCAGTTTTGGGTGGCGTCGGGGTCCACGAGGTAGCCGCCTGCCAGGCTTATGTAGTCGCGCATGTACTCGCCGCAGGTCTGGTTCCCGAAGGGGTCGAAGTTGAGGTACTCGTTGACGGCGCACTCGACGTTGGTGTTGGCGACGGCCGCCGACAGCATGGCCGATACGAGGTACGTGAAGGGGCTGACGCGGTACATGAAGATCCAGAAGCGCGGCAGCGTGTCCGGGTTTGCAAGTATACCACAGAAGATCAAGCACATCATGAAGAGCATGTTGGCGATGTTGCCGCCGGCCTCAGCCGTCTCAAATGCCGCAATCACCATGTGCGTGAAGGTTGCCGTGAACCACATAAAGGCAAGGAGGAGCAGGAATATGAGCGCGCCGCGTTCCGTCGTCTGGCCCGCGGCCTCGGCGTTGCGCTGCAGCCCCACGGGGTAGTACCAGCACACGAACATGAGCACCGCCATGAGCGAGTTCCATGGTATCTCGGCGAACGTCTGCGCCAGCATGAAGACCTTCCAGCCGTAGACCTTGGAGGGCCGCTCGCGCACCTCGTAGAGCGACCTCTGCACGACGAAGTACGGCATGGTCTGCTGGCAGAGCTGGCCGAAGACGGTGAGGATGTTGAAGATGGCGAACATTTGGTTCTGGAGACCCTGCTGCGTATTAGGAGCGTCGAGGAATACCAGTCCGATGAACAATGAGATGGAAACGCAGAGCGCAGCTTTAGCGTAGATGTAGGAGGGCGTGCGCCAGTATTGCTGGTATACACGGTGGGTAACTAGTCTCAGCTGGGTCCAGAAACCGGCGGCGTGTTCCCTGTATGACTGGTCATCACTCGTCGGCGGCGGTGTGTCGGGTGCCTCGTCCTTGAGCCGTTGAAGCTCGGCCTGAACCGCCGCATACTCGGGGCTTTGTCGCCACGTCTGGAACCAGTCGATTTCGGTTGTGCTTCCCGGTGCGGCACCGATTGCCGACAACATCCATTCGGCAGGGTTGGCATCTGGCGGGCAAGGAGAAGCACCGTTGCGTTCGAAATAGCTGGTCATGGTCTTGGAGTTCTCACCGATGTCACCGAAATACACAGTCTTTCCTCCCTTGGCAAGGAAAAGCAAGCGGTCGAATCTCTGGAACAGCATGGCCGATGGTTGGTGAATTGTGCACAGGATGGCCTGTCCATTCTTAGTCAACTTCTCCAGGAGATCCATGATAGCCCAAGAGGTCTGAGAATCGAGACCAGATGTAGGCTCGTCTACGAAGAGCAACAGTGGGGGCTTGGCGGCAAGCTCAACACCGATAGTAAGACGCTTCCGCTGTTCGACGTTAAGACCTTCGCCCGGGACACCGACTACGGCGTCGGCGTACTCTTGCATGTCCAAGAGCTTGATGACTTCCTCGACGTAGGCTAGCTTTTCCTCCCGGGGCACATCCGCGGGTTGACGGAGGAGGGCGGAGAATTCGAGAGCTTCGCGGACGGTGCTCGTCGACAGATGAAGATCCTGTTGCTGAACATAACCAGTTTTCCTTTGGAAAGACGTATCACGAAGCTTGCCGTCAACCAGCATTTCTCCAGTTATAACTCCCGTCGTGATACGACTCGCTAAGGCGTCCAGGAGTGTCGTCTTTCCAGCGCCGGACACGCCCATCAATGCGGTTAAGGTCCCAGGCTTGACCCAACCATCGACATGGTCCAGGATGCGTCGATTCTCTTTCTTGATCTTGACGTCGTAGCACACATTGTTCCAGTGGAAAACGCTGGACGAGCTCTGAATGTTTCCTTCGTCCTTCCCATTGGCACGGCTCGCATTAGTAGCAGTGGGACCAACTCGGGGGCCTTCCTCGGGATCATCGCCCTTTCGCTCCTTGAACTGCGCAGGCTTCTGGCCACGACGGAATACCAAAACTTCACCTTTTGATTTCTTCTCGGAGACAAACTCAGCGGCAACAATGTAAGTTACCGTGTAGAAGGCCAGGAATGCAATAAGGATGCCAAGGTTTCTCCACCTATGTGAAGAGTAGTAGTTGTACTGGCTGTTGATGTACGCATCTCCGTTCACATACGGTTGGCCCGGCACACTACCAACCGTGTTACACACCTGATTGTTAGGCTGGACACCTTCATACGGAGGGATGTATTGTATGCAGAGGAACTCTCGACCGGAAAACTCGTTGACCATAAAAGATTCGAACGCATAAGCGAGGGGGTCGACGTAGTTGATCCAGCGACACCAGGGGAGCATGTAATCGATCGGAATGACGAAGCCAGTGAAGACAACCAAAGCCAAGATCAGGATCGCAGTCGGAACCATGGCCTGGGAAAGAGTGCGGGAAGCAGATCCAATGGTTCGGAAGATCATACTCATAGTCATGACGGTGAAAAACGAGAACAGCAAGTAGAAGAAGAATGCGCCCGCTTCACGACGTAGGTTAGTTATGAAGTACAAGCAGAGGTTGAAGACTATCGTGTTCGCGATCTTGTACGGCATGTCGCAGATCACAGACGCTATAGCCTCGGCCGATGGGTGGTATAGAGCATAGCGACTTTGCTTCTCAACGATAGGCCGCTGTGCATAGAGGGTCAAGATCTAGGGAAAGTCGTTGAGTCAGCACCCAAACACAGTGGCTGGCGATATCGATATAACTCACCTCCAAAGCGCTTGAGAAAGCGTTCATCAAACAGGCGAAAAAGAGCAGAGCACCACGTTGGAAGAAGCTGGTAGTATCTGCAGGGAGGTCATAGAACACACTTCCGATGATGAGAGACATGATGATGTTGCCGACAAGTTGGCCAATTGTGATGCTGGGATCTCCTATAAGCCTTTGCCACGCTCTCCAGAGGCAGAGTTTGACCTGTTGCCAGTATGAGAGGATGTAAGGAGACTTCGGTCGCTGGTTCCTGGCCTGCTGCGCCCTTCTCGAGTCCCTGAACGCTTCGGCGTCAGGACCGTTGATCGGATGCTCCTGTTTATATGTCTCAATCTCGGCCTGCAACGCCTTGTACTCTGCCGAGTTCTTCCAGGCCTGTGCAAAGTCATCTGCCGTGCGCGGAACCTTGCCCTCGAATCCTGGTCGCACAACGCGCTCCTGAGGGCTTGTCATAGAGGTTAAGAAATCCGGGGTGGTTTGGCGAGCTGGGCATTCGAATCCCAGGTTGATGAAGTACCGTTTCGCCTCGTCAGCCCGGCCAAAGAATATTTGACGCCCTTCATATAACACAAGGGCTTTATCGAACAAATCATAAGCAGACTGGGGAGCCTGGTAGATGGAGACGAGAGCGGTAGTCCCAAACAGTTCAGTCTGCGTCCTCAACGTTTTGCAAAACTCTACTGCGTTGGCACTGTCAAGACCTCTCGTACTGTTATCCCAGCATTGCAGGGGAGCATGACTGAGGGCAGCCTCAGAAATGGTAACACGCTTGCGTTCACCTCCAGACACGCCGCGAATATATTCATTTCCGACACGGGTGTTCACAGTGTGGGATATACCAAACATGGCCATGGTCACGTCCCGGAGGTGGTTAGCGTAAGTATCTTTGTCGACTCCAGGCGGAAGTTCTCGCGGAGCGCGTGCTCGCGCAGCAAAGGTAAGCGTGTCGCCGACTGTCAGCATGGGGAAGTGAACATCCACCTCAGCCGTGTAGATGGCCTCTCCGCGGTGGTGGGTATGCATTTCCTTCGAGGACAAACCTGTCGTATACGGTTAGCAGAGCCCCATCATCACTTCTTAAACCTAAGCTGTTCAGGCTGTCACTTAGGCGGACGGGTCGGGGGTTCCTCACCATTGTAATTGAAGTAGGACGCTTCATCCACATAAATACCAGAGGTCTCGCCTGAAATGGTTTTCAAGAATGTTGAACATCCAGATCCCGGGGGTCCCAGTACGACCAACATCTCCCCCTTCTGGACGAGACCGTCGAAGTTGCGTAGGATATCAATCTTCGTCTTGCCCTTCCCCGTGATCTTGCGGACCAGGCTGCCCGCTTCCAACAAGATGTTGCCGACGCTCTTTTGGTAGTCAGTTGCCTCACCGAATCCGTGAACATTTAGGTTTTGAAACGCAACGCCGGCGGATCGAAACCCATGTCCCGTCCTTGAACGAAGGTCGACGAAGGCCTTTGCCCAGGAGCGAGCACGGAAGTTCGGCGAGTTTGGGTTCAATGGCGAATCCTCCTTCTCATCTAAGAACGGGTTCACGCCTCCATTAACATGTGATTGCGACGTATAGCGACGGGCCAAGCTGTGTACAATAGATTCGCGTCGCTCCAGCTCGGAGTCCTCGTCGACCTGGGTGTCGTTGCTTGACTCGGCGTTCACATCCTTCTCCCTAACACTTCGAGCGTCCGAAGCAGAACGAGTCTTCGTAGCCTGTGACCTCTCATCGTCGGTGTCTTCAGGAGTCTGGCGTCTATGCAATCCCTCCTGCGGCACACCTTGTTGCTGCGCTGTCCGGTCATAATTGCCCGCCGGAGTGAGACCGCCGAGAAACGACATCTCGAAGATGTCGCAGTGGAAATACGAGTAAACCCGTTATATTGATTTACCAGCTCTCCAAACACGCCTGTGGGTTTAATATCCTTTGGATTTGATCGGACGTCGTAGCGACGGTAGGCGGTTTAGTTCGGTTCCCAGGCTCCTTGCTAGATCCAGTCGTGGTGGAAGGAACAAAGGGGTTCACTAAGGTGGATTAATATACTGTATGTGGATGTATTAAGAGAAGTGAGAACGGATAAGGAATGGCCGACAGAAACATGGACTTGAGAGCAGTGTGTCTCAACGTGAGACTTGACAGAGCTAGCTCCTGACTGTCATCAAGTAAAGAAAGATGAGATCAGCCACCATCTCGCCTTGAAGCAGGGCAATGCGACATTATGAAGGGCATGGAATTTTCTCTCGTTTTCGCATCATTGCGTGGCCCCACACTGCCTGCCTGGATTTCGCTGTGTTCCAAGAGCCCGAGTTCTCCCTACCGGGGAGCCGGTCGATCGAGCCAAACCGGGCCCCGAGATCTCAGTTACCATGTTTGTCGGTCTCGCATTGGTCAACGAGTGAGAAATCTACTATTAATCCCCGGCGTGGTGAAAGCTATCTGCTAGGTACTTAGAGCTGGAATGCACTTTAGTGGGTGCCTAGCTATGGTAGCTTACATTAGAATGTTACTGAGCCTTTGTCAGCCCCACGCCCCTCCCTCCATGGCGGACTCTTCATTGCACCCGTGTCCGACTTGGGGAAAAGGCCAATGGATCCAACAGCACGAGGTATACAGACATATGTGCTGTGCCATCAAGGTCGACTCTCTTCCAATTCCGTCGTGGCCATGGATCTAAGTAAATGTAGGTAGGTAGTCTTCAGCTTGTCACCGTCTTACAACCTGTCGCGCCTGGAAGTCGGGTACACTTGAACCTGTTACTCGGATATTATAGCGGACTGGTCTTTCGTTTACCTTCAAAGCTTGTCCGGCGTGCACACCTCTCAGCAACTTATTATTTAGGCCCTGTGGCACGGACGGATTGTCGGCTTGCACGACGCTTTCGTAAGAGAGGTTTGAGATTCTGCGTCAATCGTTACGAGCGTGAGGGAATGGATTACGTGAGTCTGCATCCTCCGCCCTTCCACGCCATGCTGCGCAACGATGACACACGCCGAAGTCCGAAGCCAGGCAGGCTTCAACTCGAGTGAGTGTGAACCAGCCTGTTACGTATGTATCGCTACATTGATATGCGTTTTACCGATTTGGAAGGCACATGCTTCTTTGTTTAAGGTTGACGGTTGCATTTCTTTGGTGTGCTGATATCGAAGAATTACCCACTTACATCAGATTGCGCCGCATGCTTAAACCTTATCAACCCATGTTGTCAGGTAGTGTCCTTCACATGGAAAAGGCACCCAACGAATCAAACCGCCCCCCTGGTTTTCTACAAACTTCGCTTGGGTCACGGCTAAGGGACTACCCGGGACTAGGCTAGCGAGATTGTGCAAGGTTGTGCAAGATCTAGCCCCCAGTACGTCAGAGTGCTGGCACAATTTCGGGGTCCTATAACTGTCCGACAGCCCGCAGAGCATGAAACGAGCGTGAGATACCCACAATCACATTGTAAATAGGGGCGCTGGCCGTACGTATCATTATGGTTATTTAGGCATTCATTTATTAATCAAGCTCCGCCTAATTCCATACCGTGACGCCTAGATCCAGTCTCGGAGACGTTTACCTGCCCGAACTTTGAATCAGCCTCTTGGCTTTCCGTCAGAAGATGTACTTACTGTATGAGATGCGGAGTACGTACAGTGGTAGTTATCGTATGAATCACATCACCCGTCTCGACGGCTTGGCATTTATTCCTTCGCGGATAGAATTAACCCGGCGCATCATCGTATATTCATTGCCAGAGCACCCGGACACCGCCGTTAGCTTCTGATATCAGTAGCTTTTTACGCGGTAGGCAGTATGGACAGACTCTCAAGAAGTGGTATTCCGCCGTTGTTTCTTACTTCCTGTGAAGAACCCCGCTATGCCTGTCATGCAGGTACATACTGCAGCCGGCCTGGAAAAGGGGGTGCAGCTACATGGCTACTTAGCTAGCTGAATAAAGAAAGCTTAGCGGAGTTGGGTGGTGGCGCTTACGAAAACCTTTCTAGAAGCATTCTAGCGTTTCCGCAGTCGAGAAAGTCGAGATATTTCTGCTTTATTTAGTTACCTCGTAAAATGTTTAAGACCTACATAAGTAGGAATGACGTGTATATTGTCTAAAACGAAAGAGAAATTAACGCTTTGCCCGCGTAATTCATTTACGTAAAGATGTTGTATTTAAGGATAAAGCCCGAAAACTATAAGGTCTGTATTTTATATCATCGCACTGTTTACAGCGTGTTCACTAGTGAGAAGCAAAGCTTCATAGGCCGCGGACGCCGGTCTTCAGAAACAGCTCGTCCTCATCAATGCGCTTCCTGAGCTCTCCACTTTTCAGCTCATCGACGTCCCACGACACCCAGACGAATCTGCCATGCAAGAATTTGGCTTCAGGCGAGGCAAGCCAGACGGCGAACTGGCCAGAGAGGTTTTCTAAATGATTCAAGCGTCAGCCGTATTTTGCAAAAAGCTTGTTATTATTCCCGTTGCGTTTTCCCTGGTAGATGAAACTCACCATCATGCCAATCGAAGTCCTCTCGGGAGTATCCTGCATCTTTGGCCGCCTGGGTATAGTTAGGCCCCGGGTTGAAGTTCACAACCTGCATCTCATCGGGCGACGTCTCCAGCGCGATCATTTGCAGGGCCGTTGCCCCGGCCAGCTTGGAGGCGCCGTAGCCGTGGTGCTTCGCCGCGGTGTTCCAGTCGTGAATCGCGAACGTCGAGACGTGGACGAGATACTGCGTTGTTTTCGGGAGTTAGCTTCAATGCGTCCAGCGACTTCAGTGAGAGGGTCCTTTAAAGCACTTGAACACGTACCAATGGCCTATCGATGGGCTTGCCCTCCTGCTTATAGAATCGTTCGGCCATGTCGAACTGCGCGCGCACGTTCATGTTGAAGTCACTCCAGAGTCTCTCGGTGCCGAGTTCCAGAACGGGCTTCTGGAGCGATACGCTGGCAGCATTCAGCACCAACACATCGACGACCGTTCCTTGCTCCTTGAGGCCTGTCCATAGTTTCTCGACGGCCGAAGCGTTGGAGATGTCGACAGCGAGCCCGATAACTTCGGCGTTTTGGTTCGTCGACTGGGCTTCTTGTCTAAGTTCGGTGGCGGCCGCGTTGGCTTTCTCCGCGCTTCTGCTGAGGATTATCACCTTAGCGGCTGAAGCTTGGAGAAATGCTCTCGCTATCGCGTAGCCGATGCCGGCCGTGCCTCCAGTGATGAGAATGGTCTTTCCGGCTTGTGATAGTTCAGGTCGAAAGGGCGAAATAGCCGAGTACGGCTCCCTGCGGTATGTCTTCGTTAGAGTCCAGCCTGGTTGAGACATGTTGTCCAATTTATCTAGCATGTGCTTTCCACAGTCTACGTACGACCTAAGTTGAATTTGAAGTCATGAAAAGCGAGAACAGGGTGGGCGAAGGACGATCTTATATACTAGCTTCAGAGGCCTTATTCATCGCCTTTAGACCTTATTTTCTAAACAAGATCATATCTTCTACGGTTCAGGCCCACATCAGACTTGGTAATTATTGCGATGTCTCAGTTACGGATCATAATATCGAGCGGGCTATTGGCAGATCAGTTTTCCTTTGCCTGTATATGACTCAGAGGAGTACTGATTACGATGAACGAAAATGACTTCTCCTTGAATAGACATAGTAAGGCGGACGCTGATCCGGAGGGGCGCTAGAAAGTCCGCCGCGTCGTCCGGGGGGGGCCCATAAAATCCCGCAACCTCTATTGGCTAGAGAGACGTTCGGTTGTCCCCGGATCTCCACTTTATTCCGTGCCCGCGGGCTGACTAATTGACGTCAGCAACGGAAAATGAAGTATGATCACTGGAGTATCGTAGACTTCGAAGTCATACCAACATTTCATTATTGTGAATGACGGTTTAGCAACCCGCAGAATGCAGAGAGCGGGCAAAAGTGTGCTACGAGGCGGTCAAGATTATGTTTGGCGGAGGGCGTGTGTCGCCTGCACGAAGTCAAAGCGGCAATGCACGAAGCAGACGCCATCCTGCAGGCGATGCTCAGATAGAGGAATACCATGCGAGTACGTTCCCGCCAGACCAGCCGTAAACGATTCCGCCGACGTCGGGCGCGACGGGACTTTGCCCGCTGGCGTATCATCAACCAGCACGCTCCCGACGGACGACGCTATCACTGATCCGGCCTTTCCACTCCTCACGCTGATGCAAGCCGGCATTGAGGAGGCCTCGCTTCCGCAAGTGACCTCTCCGCCGTATTCCACAGCCATAGTTCTTACGAAAAGTACTTGGTTCCATTTCCCGGAGTCCTGGATTGCGGACCACTCACTCCCTCCTGACTTGCCTTCGTCGTACGTCGAGACCAATATTAATTCCTTCATCGATTATGTGAAAAAATGGCACCGGCAGTGGGTAACTGAGGGCCAGAGCCCGCTACACCATCACCGGCTTTACCGGTATTTTAAGAAGGTGCCTCGAAGCGTCCAGGACGCCTACACGGCGATGACGATGTACATAGCGAAGAATTCTAAGACCGAAGACATCACTCGTCAGATAATCGATGACCGTGTGACGCAATTGCTTCAGGAACAGGCCATTGAGATGAGTCTTGGTTCACCGCTGGACCTCTTCGCTCATCTGAGTCGTGTCCATGCTCTCCTCACGTACCAGGTTATCCGCCTTTTCGACGGCGATATTCGCATGAGAGCTCAGGCCGAAGCACTCATACCCACTCTCCATCTATGGGCTAAGGAGATGTGGGAAGAGGCCAAAAGAACGTCAGCCGAGGGCCGAAGCTTCCTCTCGTGGGACGAATTCGAATCCGATATATCTACCGCCACCTGGAGGACGTGGATCATTGTTGAGAGTGTCCGCAGAACATGGATCACGGCCCGTTACATGCAGAACACCTATATGCATTTGAAGCAGGGGTGGTCGGAATGTCCCGGCCGCATTGCGTTCACCATGAGGAAGGGACTCTGGGAGCTACAATCCGCATATACTTGGTCCAGGGCTTGCGAGAGTCATAATCCTCTCTTCCTACTCCCCTCGCAGAGCGAGAAGTTCTTCACCGAGACTTTGCCTTCGGATGTGGATGACTTCAGTCATGCCGTCCTGACAATTACGCTCGGATTTGACAGGATGGAAAGATGGCTGGGAGATACGGCTGGAAAGACTCCGTCGCTACTATCGTCAACGGATATGTCACCAAGTTTCGGACTGTTAGCATGAAGATGTTAGTGGTGTGATGTGCCTGGGCATCTCCAAACTAGTTTACTTAACACGACGTTTGAATACAACCAGTCATTCTTTATACACTTGATATTTGAATCATAGAGCTCAAGCAGCCTTTCTCAAAGCTGAATATTGTAGTGCCACTTAAGAATGAGTATGTGTATATAAGACGTATGGCCGTAGCGATCTATCGGGTCTGGATACGAGTATTCATGAGGAATACAGGAGGATTACTTTAAAGTGGATGTCATATACCAGAATCATAGGAATGGAATATGAAGAATAGGGGAGGTAGACGAACTGTGGGGATATGGTGATGCTCGTCCCGCAACACTACGGTCGTTAATGGGAAGCCTTTATAGCCATCGCACCTTGAAGCCGAAGATATCGAAATTATAGAGATATCTTAAGTGACAGAATCATGGCCATCAAATCACGAAGTGGTAAGTTACTATCTCATGCCCTGTCTCGGCTGCTTTACCCGGTCACAGCCATTCAGGGGCATATCGCGAAGCACCGCATAACTTACCTCGGCACCCGCAGGTCAATGTCCAAAAGGGATATCCGAACGATTGCAGAGACGACGGGAACTACAGGTCGCCGGCTGACTTGATGGAACGAGGAAGGCCTGACAACGGTTCCCAACCCATTCAGCCCTGTTTTCTGCTCGTCCCTGTGAATCTCTATTGGCTGCCGGTGAACCTAGGGATGTACAGCCATATACGGGGTCGAACGGGTATAAGCCAAAATTAATGGTCTGTTAGTGTCTGCTAGCCAGAGGTGCTAAGAGCACACCATATAAGGAAAGGCGAGCTTCTGATCGGAGTATATATGTTCCGTGGCTAGGCTACGTAAAAAGCAGTACGCGAGCTAATGACCCACTCAATTAGCCTAATACAACACAACTGATGTCCCCTTTGACAATCAATATCGGACATCGTAAGAATTAAACCCTTTTGCTGGTTACTTAAGTAAATTTTAACCGTAAGGTGGGAAAAAAGCTATCCGCGTAAACAAGTATTGAATTTAAAAAAGAAAAAACTTAACAAATCTAATGCGAAATGCCATTAAGGCATCCGGATCGTTTGGAAAATACTAAGCAGATCCCCTGCGCTAAACGTTACCTACCAAGGGTGCTTTCTATTCCCGCTCTCGGTGCTCGTCTGCATTATAAAACTATCCGTCAGATTTACATAAGCCGTCGAAAGTAATACTTACCTCCGGCAACGAGGGGTTATAACGCCATCGCCAGCTTTTTAACTTAAATGGGACCGTGGCAATCACGCGATCCCCTTGCATGGAAACACCCATATAAACATACAGAGCTCTCGGAAACTGGACCGCGAAGATAGTCTTATAAGTTAATAATCGAATTAAGCATTTCTTCAAATCTCCGCAGGGCGTTTATCCCAGCGCGCGCCGCGATGTCATACAGCCTGCCGCGCTCGTACCCGTCCCTGCTGAAGGGCTTCGAGGACGCGGAACCCCTGTCCGACGAGAAGAACGCCGACGGCAAGAGTCTAGTGAACCCGCCCCGGGACGGCCTCAGCGGGGCCTACGAGGCCTTCGTCGACCCCCTGGACAATAGCCGTCGCGGGGGATTGTGGGTGCTACCCCGACGGGAACCGGCCCGGCCGAGAGCCCGCGATTGGAGACGGAACGGCTAACGCGCAGATTCGGAAAAGCGACGTCCACGTCTACCACTTCCAACGCAACAAGGAGCAGGCGCGATACGCGCGGGAGCTCTGGGAGCGCATCAGGCGGGAGTGTACGTTTTCTTCCTTTTTTCCTCTCATTCTCTATGTGTTACCCCGCTGGCTCAGTGAATACACACTGTATGAAACCAGACAGCACCAATATATAATACGATCAACGCCCTTGTTAACGCGCGCCCCGCGACAAACAGTCCCCGAGCTGCGCATCTATCGCTTCTGGGACGCGCCCGTTGGTCCGCACCCGGTGGCTATGTTCGAAGTGAACGTGTTCACGCCGGCGCAGTTCGGCGCCTTCGTCCCGTGGCTCGCCGTGCACCGCGGGCCGCTGTCCGTGCTCGTGCACCCCAACACCGTCGGCGAGGAGGGCGTCACGCCCGCCGAGGCCGAGCTGCGAAACCACACCGATCGCGCCATCTGGATGGGTGAGAGGCTGCCGCTGGACGTGGACGCCTTGAAGGGCGCTGTAGCAGCAGCAGCTGCTGCTCCTGGGAGTTCTGGGACGTCGTGATGAGGTCATGTGGGGTGGATAGGTAGGCTTGCGCTTGCAAAGCTAAGCCCTCGTTTGCTGATTCGCGTAAGTTGACTGCAGCTAAATTGCGGCTCGGAATATATGCCTTGATGACCAATTCTGTCTGTCGATATGAGTACCTCGCCTTCAGTTATTTACACCGTCGCTTTTATTTCATCCAACGAGGACCCCACTGTGATTACCGCTGGCTCGCCTTTATTATGTGTCGTGTAAGCAGAACATTTTAATGTACAGTATGTGCGCTAGTACCCGCCCTGATCACCCGAATTCTACAGACGCCAAACGTCCCCTTATAATGAGTCTCAAGCGCCGTAATGATGCCTACCAGTGGAACCGATAAATCTTCCCTGGCTGGCCGGCTATCCACTCGCGCCATGTGCATAGAGTAACCCTAGCACTCCTCTCGTTTTCGAATTTCACGCGCGTGCCGTACTGCCGATCCAGCACCTCGACGATCTCGTCGTCGTCTCCCTGCTTGGCCTCCGCAGCATCGCCGCCGTCCACGTCCGTACAGGACTCTCTGCGCCTCTCGGCCAGGATTTCCCGTTCCCGGGCCATGATGAGGTCGCCCAGCGAAGCGGCGAACATGGTATCCCACAGCCCCTCGTGCCGCGGGTACCGCCGGAGCAGGTCGATCGCCCGTCTGCGGTTCGACTGCGGGACGCCGCTATGAGCCACCGCGAAGAGGGGCTGTGTCGTGGAGGGCACGGGGGTGAAGGGAGCTGCCCGCGGGCTGCCCAGTTGCAGTATGCGCTCGGCCAGGTCGAGTATGTCTTTGTAGTAGGCGCCCATCGTCGCATCTTCCAGCTTCGCCCCGGGCGTCCCGGGGTCGCAGAAGAGAAATAGTCGGATGATGCTGTGGTAGAGCTTGAAAGTGAGGAAAGCCTTGGTCAGATTCTGCAAGGCCTCCGAAGAGCTCGCCTGCGTTGGCTTGGGGTCCATCTCTAGTGCAAAGGCGCGCAGCGCGATGCTCAGGTTAGTGAAACAGCGTTTGTGAGGCGCTTGGAACCTGACAAGGGTTTTGAGTCTCTGGGGCCCTTCGCTGGTGACTAAAACCGTCATGTCATTCGCATACTCGACTTGAGTCAGGACAATGCCGTTTAGGAGGGACTCGACTGCTCGGTTAGCCTTGAATAGGTTTTCGCTGGTCGCGTATTTGAGGTGGCAGGGACCTGATGTAGACTCTGCAGCTGCGGCCTCGTTTGCAGATAGAGGCGGCTCATAGTACCTCCACACGTTATAGAGATCGCTTATCATAGCGAGGTCCACATTGTGACTTAGAGGACCATCATTCAAGGCCCGAGCATGCAGGTCAAGGTTGGTCACGATCGCCCGTAAGGGACCGATAGATACCGGAGTAGCTTGGGAGCCATTAGGCGTTAGGGCTTGCCGACTTCGTCCAAAATGCCGCGGTTGAGGTAAAGGTGCTTGCGCTCGTCGCTTGGCGTCCTCTAGGTCGAGCTCACGGAGGATGTTGCGTCCCGCTGCCACATGAACCCGAGCTTGTTCTTGCAATCCCTGGATGCTGCAAATGCAGGTAAATACAACGCTAGCGGACAATGCACGCCACTTATCTGCACTTCGAGGGGAGGTCTGAAGTAGATGCTTTATGGACAGGTTGAACTGCTGCAGTGCAAATTGGGTTTTATCGGAATCTCCACGGCGATCGCAAGTTGTGTGTGACAGGTTCGACGCCGCATAAGACTCGTAAACCGCACCTAGACACACGACCGCATGCCATATTGCAGTGTCTGCATGGCAAAAACGGGGGATCTCACTCAGCCAGAAATCGCCGTCGAACACCCCGGAAAGTGACGGGGCCGTGATCTCTACGAAGAATCGGAAGCTCCGTACTTCATCGTAGTTGTTCCGTGGCAGAGCAAGCTTAAGTTCATATGGTGTGCCGCGATCAGTCAAATTGGGTCGTGTAAGCGGCCCAGTTGTACTTGAAGGTGGTGATGAACCACCAGATGCGCTCCTTTTCTCTACGCAAGACTGGGAATTACTTTTCCTTTTCCTGGGGGCAGGTGGCGCATAACCGTTGCAGATACGACCCGAGGCTAGACAACGGTCGCATGCGGGCTTCTTCTCATCACAACGCACGCGCCGCGTCCTTTTCAGTTAGCAAGATATAAGGGTTTCACAAGGGCATGGCCTCAGGACCTTTTCGGTCTGCTGCCGGGCGGCTTACTTGCATGTCAAACAGCCATTTCTGGATTTCGTATGGAACGCCCGAGCGATACGCGGCACAACCACTTCAGTGCTCCCAACCTCCATAGGTGGCCGGTTTGACAAAAGTCGACCCAGAGATATATCTTATGTCAAGGGATGTGAACAGCGCTTCCCCTGTACGGGAATAATTGGCCGGCTTTGGTACCAGCCAACCAGGGCACCAACAAGTCTAGAATAATTCGAAAAGAGGGGCAGTCGTTCGGGTACGTTCAACAAGGAGAGCCTGCGAATAACACGACGAGCGTATCGAACAGGATGACTCTAGGCGCACCGACCAACTTCGGATCCTGTCGCATCTAGATCATGCTTACAGAACAGCCAGCGTGACAAGAAATGAAAGTGATGAAGGAGCTAAGCTTCTTCAGTGTTGAAGGATTGTACGACAGAACCAATCATAATGCGTCTTCTTGGGCACCAAAATCTTATTGGCCAGTGCGTTGGCTGGGGTAAAAGGTCTTTTTTTTTCTGCGGGGCCGACAGCGACAGACATGAACGCATAATGCGCGTTTCTGGATTCTCCTGGAGCTGGCTTCGGTGAGCTGTGACTAGATTCAACCTTAGGGCTGCCTGTGATGTTGTTTCATTATTCACCCCTCAAATGAGCGGACGAGTTAGCCAGCCCGGAATTGCGGCTGTATCCCATGGACAATGGCAATGGCGGTGACGACGGCTGTTTCGGTAGCGGAGGAGAAGCAAGTCGGTACCTGTTCCGCGGCGTGTACGAGACGGGGACTCCCGTGGCGGTGACGAGGTAGTTAGGGCTGCAGGATGTTCGCCCGGGCTGGGCCTCGTGGAACGTACATACAGCAACGTCAGGTTCGACGAGTTTGTGATCGAGGGTCAGCGCTGATGGGAAGGAGGTCGTTACCAAGCCGCGGGTTGCTAGATAGAGAGGCTCTGAGGTTGGCCAGGCCAGCGGAGCGGTGGGGTGTATCGATATCGCATTGCCCTTACTCCTGACGATATGTCTGCTATGTTCTTTAGCCATCACTCTGGCTGGCATGAAGAAAATCGGCGAGCGGCGCAACGGACGTCCTCTGCTCTGGCACACCCCAAAACATCATATGCTTTAAGCCAAGGTTGCGCCCAGCGGCCGAAACAAATTAGTGAAGAGTATCATTGCTATGAGCGTTACAACCTGGCGGGCGGGGACGATAGTTCATGGTATGTTTGAATTTGAGTGCCCTCCCTCTATCATGGGCAAAGATGATATTAGACGTCTAAAGCTAGAATGAAGAATTATAAAGGTTATTCACGCATGCCATGGAATCGTTTCCATATTCCGTCTACCCCGTCTCTACGTAATGCCAACAACAAGAAACCTGGCGCCATAGCATGTGTAAATGCATAAAATCATTCCAATCCAAATTCCGCTGGGATCTCTGGGGTATTCACCCGGATGGGGAAGGGGATATCCAACCGGATTCCCCCTAACAAAACTCGTATCGCAATACGATGAGGGCACACGTGTGTCGATCACCGTCGGTTGAAGTTTAAGAAGCGACCCTGTGTATGTTAGTGACCACATTGAATAACGGTAGCATACTGCGTAGTAACTTACCGCCGTGAAGAGGATTATCAAGTTGCTGCCGATGAAGGCAGCGAAAATGCCGAGGTCCCGCCACCGGTAGGCGTAGTTGAAACCGAGGGGTTCGTAGAATTGGTTTCCGACCTTGTAGGCGCAGTATTCGCAGGCGCTGGTCATGTTGTTGGCGATGTACCCGAGACCGCCATTCGCGAAGAAACGCTCCATGTAATCACCGCAGGACTGGCCCTCTGGTGCGTTGAATGAGTTCAATTCCCAAGCGCTACACTCGACAGGTACGCCCTCTAATGCGGTCGTGACAGCACCGCCGATGAGACGGGTGAAGGGGTCCAGTTCGTACAGCCACGCGCGCCAGAAGTGAGGCATCTGGGGTGCGGGGATGGTGACGCCGCAGAATAGGGCGAAGGTGATGACGATGAAGGGGTCGTACTGGCTGGCAATGAATGCCGAGGGTGAGATCGAGGCAAGGACCTGGCCGAGGGTGACGGCGAACAGCTCGGTGATCAGAATCAGCAAGAACTGGTAGCCAGCACGAGTCGACTCTGTCTGGAACCCCGGCAAGTAGTACAGAGGCAAGTAGAACACAACGGCGCAGAGGATCGAGTACGGCAACTCGGCGAGGATGATGCTAGCAGTGAACGTTATAGAACTATACATTTTGCTTGACTGCTCGCGGAAGAAGATAGCTCGCTTGATGATGTACATCACCTCGACCTGGGTCATGACAAGCGCAGGCAAGACTGTGATCTGGAACATGACGAACACCTTGTACTGGAGTGAAGACCGGGAGTTGTCGAGGTTGAGATAAGTGAGACCTGTCAGCAGAGCAATGACGACGTGGTTAAAAAGACGCGTGAAGATATAGTTAGGCGACCGCCAGAAGGATATGTTCGTGCGTTTCGCAACGACCTTGAGCTGGTGGCTCACGGGCGACGCATATTCTTTCTGCAGGGTAGGATCGACCTGGGATGCGACAGCCTTCCGAGACTCCTTGAGCTGGGAGATTGTGTCCTTGACATTAGCAAGCTCAGGGCTGTCGTTCCAAATGTCGGCCCAGTCGCGTTTACCCATGCGAGGGCGGCTGCCGGCACCAATAGCCTCGAGCATAAACTCAGCAACGTTGTCCGACTCGCCCGCGACGGCACCGTGACGCGCAAGATAGTCTCGAAGGACGGACGCATCTTTGCCGATATCGCCGAAGTAGACACATTGACCTCCTCTCTGGAGTAGGAGTAGCCTGTCAAAGTTCTCAAAGAGGGCAGCATTTGGTTGATGGATAGTGCAGAGAATGGCCTGCCCGGCGGCCGCAAGCTTCTTTAGGAATCGAACAATGTTGAAAGCGCTCTGGCTGTCTAGACCGGAAGTTGGTTCGTCTAGGAAAAGCAGGAGTTCAGGCTTGGCTGCAAGTTCGACACCAATGGTAACACGCTTGCGTTGCTCGACAGTCAAGCCCGCTTCCGGAGAACCGATGATGCAGTCCGCAATGTTCTCCATTTCGAGTAGCGCAATGATCTCTTCGCAGTAAGCATACTTCTCCTCTTGGGGAGTTTCGAAAGGCTGTCGTAAGTCGGCTGAGAACCTTAATGCTTCTCGTACAGTCTGACTGGGATCGTGCATGTCGAGCTGTTCCGCATATGACGTGGATCGCTGGAACTCCTTGCCAGGCTTTGCGCCGTCGACGAGTATGTCACCATGGATAACACCGATGTTCTTTCGCGCAGCCAAGACGTCCAGAAGCGTGGTCTTCCCTGCCCCGGATGCACCCATGAGAGCGGTGAGCTCACCAGGTTTGCAGTAGCCGTAAACGTTGTTCAGAAGTCGCCGGGTGCCGCCGGGCACGGGCACATCGTAGTTGAGGTTTTCCCACGTCAAAACACTGGTTGACTTGATAGGTAAGGTCGATCCCTGTTCCTGTTTCCTCGACTTCTGACGTTCTAGGCGCTTCTCGGCCAGTGCTTCATTGAGCTTTTTTCTCTCCCCATTGGGCTTCGCATAGACTCTCGCAGTGTTGCCTCCCATTCCGTGCTTGACAAACTCTCCTAGAACAACGTTCATAATGAGGAAGAAGATGATGATGGCCATGATAATACCGAAGTTCCTCCACAGAGTCTCTGGCGCGTACGAGAATCCTTGTGTGATGTAGGCAGCGCCACTCACTTCCGTAGTTCCGGGGACCGAGCCAGGCAAGGTGCAGACTTGGGCGTTGATATCCGAATAACCAGGACCAGACGGAATGAGAGACTCGGCGGAACATTCCATTCGACTTGAGCCGAACTCGTTCGCCATCATACCGGCAAATGCCAAACCAAGCGCATTGATCCAGAAAATCCACCTCAGCCAGACTTGTTGGGACTGGTACTGGATGAGATATCCAGAAGTCAGGATGAACAAGGTCACTGTAACTACCGCAAACTTGATCGCATAGTCGAAGTCCGGGCTTAAGTTTCCGATGCATCGGAAGTACAGTGTCATGGCTAGATTGCCCACCAAAATCAGCAAGTAGAACGTGAAGAACGATCCAGCCGTTCTATGGAGGTTAGCCATGAAGTAGACGATGATGGAAAACACCATGATCTGAACCGCTGAGAACGCCGCGTCAACAAATATCTGCGCTATCCACAACGCGGACGGTCTGTGGAAGGCGTAGGCCTTATGCTTGTTCACAATCGGTCGACCCGTCATTGTTGATCCCAATTCGGAGAAGGCCTGGAAAGCGTTGAACAGCAAACTGACGAAAAGGAGACCACCCTTGCTGAATGCGCTGGCAGATGTCTCTCCCAGATCGAAGTAGAGTGTCCCTAGCACGATAGCGATGACAATGGCACGAGTCCATGAGAGGGTAAGTCCGAGTTTATCCTGCATCTTCAGGACAAACTGACGTTTCATCAGAGCCCACACCTGGAGGTGGAAACCAACACTGTACACGGAGCGCTTAGCACCGCTCCGCTTGCTTTCGAGAACGGCGGTTTTGAAATCTTCGTGTTTGCCAGCCTCCTCCTGGAGTCGAGTCTTATACTCCTTCATTTCGTTAGTTAGACGTTCGGCGTAAACCGACTTCTTAAAAGCCTCGGCCAGTGTCTCCGGGCTATGCGGAGCATTGCTCGGCGAAAACCCTTCAGAGTAGTCACGCTCAAACTCGTCGGTACATCCAGTAACATAGTCAGGGGTCGTCTGTCGCGGGCGTGGGAGAAAACCGAGACCCTCAAAATAGCTTCGAGCTTCGGTGACGGGGCCGAAATAGACCTGTTTCCCGGCGTCGATTACTAGTACCTTGTCGAAGAGCTTATAGATATTCTCGGAGGCCTGGTATAGCGACACAAACGTAGACGTCTTGTAAAGGTTCGTCTGCACTCGAAGAGACTTGACAAAATCGAGGGCGGTACTGGCGTCGAGACCCCGGGTGCTGTTATCCCAGGACAAAACACAGGCGCTCGTGATCATCATCTCCGCGATAGAGACGCGCTTTCTCTCACCACCAGAAACACCACGAACAAGGGCGTCACCGACGACCGTGTTCCTCGTATGCTCGATATTGAACATCTTTAGCAGCATAGCAATGACGTCCTCCTTGAACTTCGACTTAGTCGTGCCCGCAGGTAACTTATTAGGGACCTTGACGTCAAGCGCAAAACCGAGCGTCTGCTCTACGGTTAGCGTAGAGTGGTGGCGATCGTCCTCTTCGTTATACACTGCCTCTCCACGATACTGCCGGAATTCGTCTGCTGTCCAAGGTCCGTATAGCACTTCTCCGGTGACACCAGTATAACCGTACCGCTGATTGGCGATTGATTTCAGGAATGTCGTGCATCCCGATCCCGGTCTCCCCAAAACGAGAACCATCTCACCCGGGTTGACGACGCCCTTGAAATTGTCCAACAGGGTTGATTCGACCCCCTTCTTGCCCTGCCCAAGAAACTGCATCAACGGCGTCCAGTAGTCGAAGAAGTCGATGAAAGCGTCGGGAAAGGTCTTTACATAGTTCGCCATACCGCCCATACCCTTAACCGTGAGTCCATCCCAGTAGACACCGATGTGTTTCGCCTTGATGCCAGCCTCCTGCTCGGCAGCCAATCCGCCCCGCAGTGCGGACTCCAAGTCGAAGGGCTCACTCGAGTCTTCAGACTGAGTGGACTCCGCAAATTTTGCGGTGCCCTTCTCAATATCGGTGCTCCTACGGCTGTTGGCACGGCTGGCTCTGGATATCTCGCGCTGCAGTTCTGCGAAATCTGCCTCGGCTTGCTCCACAGAGACTCCGGTCGCAACACGAGAAAAGCCCATAGGGTTGGTTTGTCTGGCGATCTCGCGCTGCTCCTCTAGATCTAACGACATGGTCGAGGTTCCCGATGAGGCAGTGTTGACTGAGGCGGCGACTGTTGGTTCTTCGCTAACTTTTGCTAATGCCTCCCCTGCAGGAGCTCCATCGGCCTGCTTCTCTAGGTCCTTCTCCATCGTTGACGGTGATCAGGTGCTGACACCGACACGGGGTGGTGGTCCTCCGAATCTCCTTATGCAAATGGCACGAAAGATGATATAAATACGAGGCGATATTATTCTAAAAACAATCAATTGATACTAGGCACCGAAAGCGGCACGGTGGATCTATGCAGCAATGGTTGATATGGCGAGACGGTACCGAATTCTATTAACGTATGGACGTAAATGGACGGATGATATCTATAAAAGAGTGCGGATAGGATTATTAATTCCTAGGGCAACTTGTATAGCTGGAAACTGGAGTAGGAGAGAAAGAAGGACCAGGGAAGAAAGGAGGAGTACCGGAGAGGATCAAAGCACGAACTGGCAGGAAGGAACCCTGGGTTTAACGGAATTTATTATTAATAGGTGCCGATATCTAGCATCTAAGGGGGAGTTCAGTGATTATCAATCAATCCAACAAAAATTTCCAGGTCTGCATTTACTCATATAAAAATCAGTCTAAGACGTCAAGGGCCAAGAGGGTCCTCCACCAACCTACACCCCACCCAACCAGGTACAGGTGGACATGCTACCTCCAACACAATTTTCCAGTTCCGGTCTAGAGCTCTGGAGACGGCTTATGGCTAAGGAAATCTTGGTCTCTTGGGCCCGACCCGAGATGCTCCCAAACGCCTCCGGCGGCCCGGCGGCCGTTGCGAAAACACGTAGGGCCGAAACCATCGAGAACCTAATCCTGCTTTCTCTATCTTCAGCCTTCAAAATGCCCTAATATGGTTCGTCTGTCCTAGAATCTTCTTCTCACGCTGATATGCAGTCTGATTCGATATAGCGAAGCGGGCAGGAGGAGGACATATAAGTGCGTATCCACCCCACGTAAGGAACAAACTGCCGGAAACGGTTAGAACTCGCCTAGGCATCAAGCTTTACCGTTTATTCTCAATCTCGCGTCGTGTGGGCGTTTACTAGGTACGTACTACCAGTAGCTCCGACATTATCGTGGGAGGTGACTCGCTTTCGTCAACGAAGTATGCGACTGGCATAATGATTCAGTCGCCATATTGCTGCCACACTTCTAACATCTGTTTATTCATGATGAGTCGATGTCAGGTGGCGTCGTCGATGGAGCAAGCACAAGAGTATTCAATCATTCTCCTCCATACTCTTGGACCGATGCGACAATACGGGGCACGCGGTATCCTGCGGCGGTGACTCAACTGGCCGGCGACACGCCGAAAGTCGTGGGCAAGACCCTACTAAACGACCATATAGCTGAGGCCGGTCACGTGGCTGAAGACACACTCCCCCACAATATCATTGTCATAATCGTCATGCCAGTCATATTCGCCTGCATTGAGGCCGACCCATGGCTGGCGCCATGCCGGCAAGTAAGAAGGCTTGCAGGTCTCCACTGCTAGCGTTGCATCCAGGTAGGTATTTTGAATGTAAAAGCAACCCGAGGCGTCATAGTATCATCTGGTGTGTGAGATAGGGGACACACGAAAGTTGAAAGCGGGTTTCTTGGGATTATCCACGGCGTCGGGAAGTGGGAAAGGACGGTAGAGATCTGAAGGGTTACATCGGTGAGACAGCGCCTTACTTGCAGTACTCGAGCTAATTGGCCTCAGGCTCTACGAAGCCCTGCAGCGAGAACCTTAAAACGAGGTACCGTACTGTTATCAACTAATACGTACCTAGCTATGGATGCATGCGGGTGAGATGACCGGCGAAAGACTCATTCGGTCAAAATTGATGCACCGGATACGGCCTACTAGGTAACGCCCGCCGCACGGTGGGGTCTGTATTGTCGTATCGGCGGGAACTATGTACTTAGTATCCTGGCAAACGGGTCTTCACCCGTGGGATCTCACTCCTGAACAATCATTGGCATAGGAGTCCAGAAATTCGGATTTCGGCTAGTTTAAAAAAACAATAACCATCAAGCAAGTAGACAAGTATATTTATGAGTCCGTCTAACTATTCACACTCTACCCTGGGCCGGGGCGTGGGGAAGGCGGTGGAGCATATTATACAAACCGACAGGACCATTACATGTAGGCTTCAGCCTCTTTATCTTTTAGGGCCTCGAAGCTGCCGCACCAGCAAATCATTATTCTGCCAAGGGTTACTCAGGTATCCATCCCTTACTATAGCAAATGTTAACAGGGCAAGAATACCGTAATTACTTATTACGTTGGTGGGATTCTTTCAATTCTGATGTCTGGGATCGATAATAAGTCATCTTGTATGTAGAGAACATACTTTGCACGTACCGCGTGTAGCATGGACCTCATATCCGCTAGAGATCGACAAGGCGTAAGACGTAACAATCTTTTCTGAAAGTGCTAGGCCTAAAACTGAAATCCATCAGCGCAAAGCCTACTGCACCCCTAAAAGGCCACTAAAGCTTTTCCTGTGGAAGTTGATTGGTCAATGTAGGCGAATAAAAGAAGAGTGCCCCTTCAGACAATCCTCAGAGCTGATGCCTTGTCGCCCTCTACCACAGTAGTGGATAACTCAAATCAGCCCAGGTCCCTGCCCGCGGGCCCCGGCCTGACTAAAACCATGGTTGCGTGCTGGCTCCATGTCGCGATATCACGTGAATGATGCTCATTCCGATGCGGAATGACACCATGAAGACGAGACGGCTGGGCTCATTCTGATTCGAGATCAATAATTAACTTGGAGACGAACGGCTATCACATACCTAGTCCTCGACTTTGTTATTCGTCGCGCATAAGTCGGGACTGCCGTATAATCTAACAACCCAACCCCAAAGTAGACTGCGGGAGGCGAGATTCGGACCAATTCACCGTCTGATGCGCGACGAACGAAGTACAGTATGCAGTCGATGGAAACGATTTCCCACCGCCTTGCGCACGGACGCTCACGCTAAATACCCTTGCACTTAGTTGCAGCCCAAGTAGGTAATAGGTGCCTGTAGAAGAAGTACACCGATTACACAGCTCAACCTCCTCTACTGTACAAGCCACGGAGGTAGACTATCTCCGCCGGAACTGGGGTTTGAGTGGGCTCTGACTTGGTCCGCATCCGCATCCAATCCGGAGAACCCCCTGTCGATTCTCGGAGGTGTGAAGTCCAGGCACACATTGCTATCCCATGACCAGACGTTGGCGACTCAGGGAATCCTATTCTATTCCGCCCATTCTGCGAACCGGCTCTCACTAGCAACAGGCCAGCGTGCGATCCGGGGATGTCATTGTCCGACCGCTGAATTCTGGTGTTGATAGTTATCTACCGGAGTTGCGGGCATAAATCCGGATTGCTGTTGAGGTTTTATCGGTGGGTTAATGCAGCCGTGTGGCACGACGCATGAGTTTTGATAGCGGAGAATGGACCGAGACATATCCTCAGTGAACCAGCCGCGGAGGGCTAACACGCATTGGACGTCCCAGAGGCCTGCTGTAAAGTTGGGGAATTGCGGCACGTTCTCGATGTTCGTCCGACCGCGTTGATTCTGCATTTCTCTACCTAGGTTCTAAGTACACCCACGGTTGATGTGCATGGTATTATGTGAGCGAGCATTAGGAAGCTGTGGCGCATCTCTTTGCTTCTATTCACTCGCCTGGTCCGATGCGGGATGGCCAAGTACCTAGACTACATTTCGCATGGAGATCCCCTGGATTCACTATAATAGTGGGATGCACCGATACCGTCATTGACCTGCATGTCATATTGTCAATTAAATGTGCATGAAACACAACCCGCAAGGGGTATCTATATTTCTCGACTCCTGTTGAGGCCTGAGGCGTTACGGCTCTGTTCCTGAACCTCCGTCCTATTCAACAGGCTAGGGGGTCCTAGGTGTATTTTGCCTGCCAACACCTTCCACCGGATGCTACCCAGACTAGAGTGAGGCCATTCCAGAAACGAGCTCCGCAAGAAGGGACGGGATAAACGCCAGGTATGCAGAGATGGGGGGAGAAGTGGTGGTTCACGGCAGTCAAGTTCACGGGGTTTCGCCCCTTGTCGTCAACATCGTAACCGAACCTGTTGGGGTGTATAAGATGGCGCCGTTGGTCGTCGTTCCGCCCGCTATAAAGACAGTGCGTTGACAAGGGGACGCCGGAATAGGCCGAGGCGGTGCCCGGTACAGATTCACTGACACAGAAGTTTCCTTTCGAGAGATCTACCACGGCCGATATTTCCCTAGAAACCAGATTCTGCTCCGTTGGGCTCTATAGCCATCGGACTTCCTCCGTGAGCATGCCTTCTTCGCTGTTGCCGAAGTCTCCGGATTGGGCGGCCATTTAGATTCATGCTTTCGTCATCATCTTCGCTGTGGGGGTGTTCCTCCGCAAAGCGACGTGCCTCATCGAGTTCTGTTATGTCGTCCGGCTTATCTCTCAGCCACTGCATCCGGGGGCCTGATCGGGCAATTTCTGATACTCGGAAGCCATAGATTCGTGGCTCATAGATCTTGCCGCCTCCCAAACCAGGGGCGATGTTGCACGAGTACATGCCGTTCAGCAGCGACTCTTTGTCGTCCTCGGTTACGCGTGCGCCGGCTAGTACATCAGCACCTCGCTTGGTAAGATCGTATTCCGGAAAGGTGAGTAGAAATAGCGCACCAAACGTGCGTCCGAAAAAGGCGCCGTCGACGGTCTGGAATCGGCTGTTGGGCGGAACGTAGACATCGAGACAAGAAGGACAGAAGAGTTTGACGGTCTCCTCGCCGGGTACATCAGACAGACCGACTGGGAGTGTTCGTGCCTGCTCGCAGTAGCTACGAGGGCACACGCCGAAGTGACCAAGCTCGTACTTCTCCGACATCTGTTGAATGCCAGCTCGAGAGCAGATGAAGCGTTGGTGAATTAGCCCATAGAGCATCTCGGCTGAAGATTCTATGACGGAGAGGTCACTAGCCATACGACTATGGTGCCGGCGTTCGCTGCTTCGTACTCTATCAACACCTTCTATAGATTCGTCTTCTTCATCGTCTTCTTCCTCGTCCTCATCATCGTCCTCCTCGGGTTCGACATCGAGAATCATCTAAGGGCAAAACAAATCGTTAGTGAATGGGACTTCAACGATCCGTAAGGCGGTAATACGATGCACATACCTCCAAGGCTTCTTTATACATAGCTACTTGGGTCTGCAAGCCAGTCAAGTTGAAGTCATCCTCGATGAACTCCTCCGAGACCTCCGCGAAGTATTCGTGGCCTAGCAGCGAGCAGAAGGAAGAGATCCATGACTCCGGGGTCCCTGATGACGAAGACATCATATCATGACCTATGTGATATTCCTGGTTGCCCGGGGTAGAGACCAGACCCAAATGTCAGATGTTTTATCTAAGAATTTGGAGGGGCAGACAGGCTGAATGCGGATCACGAATCGCGATAGAGGGGCCTTGAATTCAGGGTCGTCGGGGAGATTGGGATGTAGTAGAAGCGGACCCGCCAATTATTGTCGGAAGATATGAAAGGGGAAAAAAGGATGCTATGGCGCCTGCATGACGCGCACAGATATACGGCAAAGATTCTCAGGCGCTATTGTATATGGGTGTCAGGATTCCAAGGGTGTCTGATGGTGTTGTGATGATGCCTGGCCCGACTTGATGTTATTCTTGGGCCATTGAAATCAATTCCTCGATCCGTTGTTAGTGGAGGCGTTGTGTCACCTCTGGTGGCCTGTGCGTCTTCGGCTCCTGACTCCTGGCAACGCCCCGTCCAACCTAACCGTTAAAAGGTTCCGGATTCGGCATACGGCGGCGGAGTGGGGCTTTCGCTCGGATATGTTGTCATCCCCTCATACCTAGTACTGAGAACCTTTGAAATCCATGCATCCCTCCCAAGCTTCTCCGCTGCATATATTCCCTGCCGAGTAGACACGTTCAGTCAAGAGATTTGGAAGGCAGCTACTTAGCCGCGAAGACGAATTTACCCTAGGCCGCATAATCATATATCAAGCGTGGAAACAAAGTCGACTCCCTGTTAACTCACTATTAACGGAACAAGATGTTGAATTCTTAGTCTTTATTCGCCTAGTCCGGAAGACTTGGGCAGCCAAAATCGGTTTCTCCGTTGGCCTTAGAAGAGAAACCCCTGCCTGAATGTCAACTAGGTTTTTAACTATTCACCACAAGCGGAGAATGGCAGCTTCGTGAACTGTAAATACTAAGTTTGGTTGCGGTTCTGTCTTAAGATGCTGCCTTTGTAGGGGTCAAAACTGATCTCCGAAATGACCACACATCACCTTTATCGAGAACGCGTCCAGCATCTCATCGCTGACAAGCATATACAGTTCGGCATCAAGCGTTATGTCGGTTTCATCCGCTTAAGGGCGACAGAGTTAGCATCTGCAACAATTTTTAAGCGGGTCTTCGGCCTAAGACGGAAACTAAGCATATTATGGTCAGATATAGGGGACATCAGTTGTGTTGTTGTATTCGGCTAACTGCGTGTGCTGTAACATAGGTTCAGCTGTTGAGTAGTTTAGCTACGGAATATATATGTGCCGATTAGTAGATAGCCTTTTCGTATATAGAGTGCGTTACGTACCCGCTAGCTAGCTGATATACCCCTTTAACGTTTTCAAGTAATTACGGCGTTAATTGTTATATTTTATTACTTTTTAAAGTTATAGTTTTTTAGTTTTCTTTTCCGGCAATTATATATATAATATTTTTTTTAATTATTTAATAGTTTATTTAATTTTTTTTAAATTTATTTAAATGAATTTAAAGGTTTTATAATATTTATTAATTTTAATTATTTTTTAAAATAGTTTTTAATATAATTTTAAATAAGTTATTAATTATTATATCATCTATAAATATTTTATTTCTTTTAATTAAACCTTTTTTTAATATTTTTTTTAATATTTATAATTATATATATTTATATACGAAAATTTTACTATTAAAAAGATAATCTTAGCATTAATTATTTATATAATTTCCTAATTGTTATAGTATATATCTTCAGATTTTATATTTAATTTTTCTTATTTTTATAATTTATATAAAAATAATAACGTTTTATACAAGTATTTCGGACGCATAAATACTTCGGAGAGTTTTTAGCACCTTATAAGAACGAATTCAAATAATTTAATAACAATATATCACATTAATTTAAATTAATCGATTTTTTCATCGCTAAACATTTTTATAATTTCTTTATAAATGTACCTATTATATTCGAGCTTGCTATTATAACCTTTTATTATAAAATTAATCGACTTAAACATTTTTGTCGGCAAGTTACTTTAATAATTTTTATTTTTTTTCCTAAATAACGTTTTTATTTTATTACTTTACGGATATTTTTAAGGATTTTTACGGGTAAAGAAATAAAAGCGGCGGAAATTATTTAAGAAGAATCGGTATAAATATAATTAAAAAATTCTACGCTTGAAAAAACGTTATTAAAATCGAATAAAATAAAGTTAACTTTTATAAATTCAAATTTTACATTATCGAACGTTATAATAATTTTAAACATGCTATAAAAGCCTGTTAAAAAATCTTTTTTAATAATATAAATATAATAACGTACTATACAAGCAAGCAAGCTATACAAGCGAGCGAGCTAAATTTCTTAACTTTTTAACCTTTCAATTTTGAGTATGAATTTTTTAACGATAACAATTTGGAACGTCTTATAAAAAAAAGCTAGATAAATTTAGCTATCTAGGCTAAAAAAAACCCGAAACTTTCTTTTAAAAAGTTACAATTTATATATAATATCCCCGAATCTACTTTAAAAGCCCAATATTACGGTTAATACGTCCCAACCGATAATATTTTTAATTCGCGAAAGTTAACGTTAACCGAAAAGAAATTAATTATCGAAAAAATCTTTAACTTAAATACGTAAACGTTTTTTATTCGGTTTTAGTATATTAAAAATATAGCTAATATATTACTGGCCTAATACGTTACAAAACGCGTTAAAATTAACTGGGTATCGAACTTTGTTAAACGGCAAAAAAAAAAAAAACTTTAAACGTATTTAAATTAAAAGATTAATTATTAACGAGTTTTATATAAAAGTTTAGGAATAATTTATAAACAATTTAAGTTTATTCGAGTTATAATTATAAAATACGGTATTACAAAAAAGAATATTTATAATTTCGACAAAACTGGATGTTTAATAAGGCTTTTTATAGCAACAAATATAATAATTATTAATGCCAAAAACGTGGAAAATTTAAATAAATATAATAAAAAAATGAAAAGTAAATGAAAATTACCTAAGTTATTAATCTCTAAAATTAGGTTATATTATTATTTATTATTACAAAAAATAACTTTAGGTTTTGGTATTACGATAATTTATTGCTAGTAACCGATTAAACAATCGTAGTAAATAATAATAGTCAGATAATAAATGTGACGGCAGCCACCAGAATCAAACCGTGAGGCTGGCAGCCGTCACATAGGACTGACAGCTGCCACACGAACTAGCCACCTGCCACATAAAAAGTAAGGACATTTGTAGATCTTTACGTACTTTACGACTTTGCCTTTTTTTTTTTTTTTTTTTTTTTTTTTTAAAA